>CM050200.1:1911798-1936798 GCA_027475355.1 Coilia nasus
GTGCAATTCCATAAAAAAAAGTATACTGTTAACTGGATTAACAATCCAGTTAACAGTAGACTGGAGGTACAGCGTGAGGTACATGTTGTGAATGACATGTATTAGTCCAAAAAGAGGAAAACAGAAATGGCAGACATGCAGACATACACTCAAACACAGATAGATGGATAGCTCTAAAAGGAAAATGGAGGGAGTGAGGAGAGGCTGATAGGGGTAGCAGGGCGTCTGTTTTGCTGACAGAGGGCTTTTTCCCTCCTCTGCGCCTGCCTTTTTCTCAAACTGGGCAAACTTCCTATTGCAGAGTCATTAATTATTTCCCATTGTTCCCACATGGGTTTGCCCTCTCTTTCTTTTTGTCTTTCATTTTAGCCCCTTTCTCCTCCCCCCTTTTCACAAAGACTCTTTTCATGGAGTGTGCTGGTGCAGGCCACAGGCATTCCTTTATAAGCCTGCTTTATAATGTGTCGACAGAGCCTCTTTCTCACTCACTCCCTCTAGCGATCCATCTCCTAAAATTACTTAAAAATGTCACACTCACCACAGCCACAAGGTGGCGATACACCGATAGTTGACAGAGCACCTCTGAGTTTTATGTCCACATCCTGCTCGAGTCCTGCCTCCGACATAGGCCAGAGAAGGGAGCAGTGTTGAAAAGATGGTTGCTATGGCACTTCAGTGGCTCCTTCCTGGAACATGAACAGCCACAGGGCTACTCGCTGAAGAGTGGAGCAAGTCAGATAGTTTAGCCACGCACATACAGTACAGACCTGCAGACAGACACTCACACACAGATTACACACTCATTAGACACAATGGAGGTGAGTCAGTGTAGTTGAACGAGGGAAGGTTGTCAATCTTGTGCTGCATTCAGTAACAGACTTGTGCAGACTTTCCCTCATCTACAAGCAGGGGCGGTTTTAGGGATTCTGAGGCCCTGGGCAAAGAACAGTTTTGAGGCCCTACCCAGCCGGCGTTTTGGGTGACCGAAAACGATACTTTTTGAGAACGGGTTCCAAAGTGAGAAAGTCTGCCGTTTTGTTCTCGTGTGGACAGGCAAAACGCATCCTTTTGAAAACGATGACGTCGTCGCCCATTCACCTTGCGCTGCACATACAACAACAACTTCAAACTTTTACAAACTGTTGCTGTCGAATAAATTGTGATTTGATTAGCTTGTACTGTAGGCTGGCTGTTGTGCAATTGTCTCTATCCTTTGCCATTAAACTGTTTGTATGTAGGCTATACAAATACTTCTTGTAGGCTTTCATTATTCTTAATTAATTAAAGAGCAACTGTCGCTGCCTTCAGCTCCCCTCAGTAACAACACGCATTGCTAAAATCAACATATGACATGTTTTAAGCTAATATTGCGCAGTTGTCTCAAGTTTATTTGCAGCTCCTTCTATTTTTTCATGTTCTGCTCCGTATCGCTTAAATGGGTCAATTTAACGACGTGACATCTCACAGCAGCGTCAAACTTTTACAAACAGGTTGTTGTGAACTTAGGGGTAATCGTCTGCAGTGTAGGCTATGTGTAATGCAACTGTTTCTACCTTCTGACATTGAACTACAGGATGTTTTTTGTATACATCGCTAGTTCAGCCCAACAAACGCTTTTCACGTTATGCTTTTTAAATAGGGCAACTGTCGCTGCATCCGACCCATCTAAACTAGAACGCACATTGCTAAAATCAACATACATTACATGTTTAAAGTGAATCATTGCGCTTCTGATCATGCCCCTCAAGCTGGGACAGCACACCTTCTGCAATGACAACGCAGACGCCAGAGCCAGAGCGAAGCCGGACAGTCGTGTGTGAGAGTACACGCATTAAGAATATAATATAATATGCCTGCTCTCAACCCGAATGATGCATAATATTAACATTGCTTTTATTACTATCATAGCAGTGACGACGAGGCCCCTGATTGGACGAGGCCTCGGGCAAATGCCCATGTTTGCCCAATGCAAAAACCGCCTATGTCTACAAGAGTCATCTACGTCAAGAGACATCTTAGTCAAGACGATTTCCACATCTATTTTTTCCATTTAATTTTATTGAAAGGTGGCACCAAGACCTCAGGAAATCGCATGAACCTCTATGTACATAGTCAAGCTAAAACACTTGAGGGCACTCTATGTCACTTGCATTCAACTGTCGCACTCACACACCAAAGACGTCACCACCCACAGGCTTGGTTTCTCCACCCCTCAGAACTTCAACTGGCTGATTTTACAAGTTTACAGTGCTAGTTTTAACACCTTTCCCAAGGTAACCAGAATTGGTCCACAGTGGTACCAGCTACTACGGTGAGTTAGTCAGCATCCTTTCTTTGTTTTTCATGTATAATCATTTTTTGTTGTATGAAGAAAAGGAGACTGTAACACTCTGGTACAGTGTAGAGAATTTAGTTTTGTTTATACCATACAATGCTACTGTTTCACAAATGTTACAGTTTTATTGTAAGGTAACAACCTCAACAAGTCATATACTGTACACTGGCTCAATGTACTGCGGCTGCCGTAGCTGTACATGGGCTCAGATGTTGACTGTGAGCCAGAACTTTAATCAGGACTGTTTTGCTTTGTTCTGTTTATTTGATCAGAGCATCGCTTACATGTTAGTGCAGTTTTTTTCAGCACCATACTTAATTGGCATTTAAACAGGTGTTAGATCATGTAAAGTGTACCTATGACATCTGTCTTGTACTTCAGTACATCAGGGGAAGCTGCTCACTCACCAGAAAACAAGTGTAACTACACTGTTGGCTTGAGTGGAATGTGCAGAATAGCACATAAGACAGGCTGCTAATCAGTAGCCCAACCTGTTTGAGTGCAAAACCAGATTCTTTCCAATCACTTACATGCAACCGTAGTGACATGTTTAAGGGTGTGCCTTACTTGCAGAGTATTTCCAGTCGTATAGCCTGAGGCATTTGTATGACATGGCATTTGTAAACTACAGCTAAAACACAGCTATATTCTACTTCTGAAGCATTCATACTATAGGCAGTGCGGGGTTAAAAACTGTTTCCTCATTTGTGGAAGGTAATGTTTGAATCTTTTTGCATCCTAAAAAACATAAGATTTCTCCTAATCAGTCAGAGCACTGCACTGGTTTTGACTGGATTTTACAGTAGCTATCTGTATGATTTTACCAAGGCCAACTGGCTGCAGTCTGCTCTGACTTTTAGCCTAGTAGCGCTTGTGTAATCTTGCACCATACAGGAGCATTGGCTATATCTGTCATGACAAAAACGTTTGATTATGCCGTTAATAATGTCATCCCATAATCAGTGACACTGATTGTTTTGTTTCATTTTAAAGTGTATTAAGACCATGCTAAATGGTGATTTGAACTATAAGCAACAAAACTGAACTTAATTGAATTCCAGGCATGGGTTCCCCCACCAACATGTCATCAAAAGAGCTGTTGGAGTGCTCCCTATGCCTCTGTGTGCTCACCGACCCAGTCTGCACCCCGTGTGGACACTGCTTCTGTCTGCCCTGCATCTCCGACTACTTGGACAACAGCCAGCAATGGCACTGCCCAAACTGTAACGAGGTGTTCCCCAACAGGCCCAGGCTCAGCATCAACGTCGTCCTGTCGAAGCTGACCGGTCCGCTCAGGAAGACAGCTCTGGAGAGGGTGGTCGAGGTTTGCAAACGGCCTTTGCTCAGTGCTCGTAGACCTCACACCACCCCGACTGCGCCCATCGCTGAGAGGGCTCTTCTGCTGCTCTGCATTCTGGCTGTGGTGATCGCGTACACCACACACGTATGCCAGGACACATCACCGTCACCGTCCAGACTGGCAGAGCTCTGTGACCAGAAAGTGGGCTTCCAGGAAAGTGTCATGACCGCAGATGATAAAAACGAGAAGTCGATTAGGCCGAGGCAGCGGAATATACAAATGGCTGTCGCCAACATGGACAAAAGACTGCATAACCTGTCGAACATGGTGACCGTCTTGATGAGAAACGTTTTGGCAACTCGCATGACCTTGGTCAAACTAGAGGGGTTTTACAACAAAGGAACTGCACTGGAGAAAAGTAAGTAGCCCTCAACAGAATTCCCCTAAGGACTAAGACATTTCAGTTAGTTACCATACTGTAACTACTGTAACTACTGTATACTGTATTTTTTGCAATGCATCAGCACTCTAATGTAACTAATAATTACATCATACGCCTCATAATTTATTCAGCATGTGTTTAATTCACCCTCCTTTCAAATGTAACAATATTAAGTTGCAGAATAAGTTCCTAATTTAAAATAATAATGCTTTCAATATTTTTTGCTTACAGAAATGAAGTGGATTCAACAATATGCAGGTACTGTTCTGGGGATTGTGTCAAAAATGAAATACTAACCAGATTTAATGTCATTATAATTAATAAACTAATTAATAATTAATAATAAATAAACTTTGAAGCACTTTGAGCTGCATCTTGTATGAATTGTGCTATACAAGTAAAGAGTATTATTATTATTATTATTTATATTGTTAAAATTGTAATGATCGAATTACACTTCTTTTCTCTCCTAGTGGATGTGACCTTTGATCCTGACACAGCACATCCAAGCCTTGTCCTTTCCCCTGATTACAAACAAATATGGCAAGGCCAGGCTCAGCCTAACCTCAGTGACAACGCAAAGAGGTTTGACTACTGTGTCAGTGTCCTGGGGAAGGAGGGCTTCAAGTCAGGGAAGTTTTACTACAAAGTGCAGATCCGGGGAAAGACTGACTGGGATTTAGGAGTGGCCGGAGAATCCGTTAAAAGGAAAGGGGTGGTCGTGCTGGGTCCACTGAATGGGTATTGGACAATATGGCTTCGAAACGGAAGCCAGTATGCGGCACTGGAGAAGAGTTTGCTCCCCATCTCTCTGAACCATAGGCCGGAAACAGTGGGGGTGTTTGTGGATTATGACAAGGGCCTTGTCTCCTTTTATGATGGGGACAGAGGGACTCACATCTTTTCTTTTACTGGAGTCTCTTTCAATGAAACACTCTATCCATACTTTAGCCCCAACCTCAGTTCAGGAGGTAAGAATTCTGCCCCGATGATAATTTCCACGCTTTTTCTCTGAATGGGACGTATGGCATTTAAAACATAACTGCACTACTAGTTAGGGAAAAATCAATACATAATCAACTCCCTGTCGCTTTCAACTGAGGGGCTGAGCAGCAACAATTGAAGCTGTTCCCATTAAAAGAGCCAGTGGCCACAGCCAGACTGAAGACTGAATGAATGTGTATGTTGAGTGCTGTCCATTTTAATTGTGCTCTCCAAAACCTCTTATTTTATTTAAGCAAATCAATATGTTGCTTCAGGAGTATAAAGAATAGGAGTCAGAATCACAGACTGTCTAAATTAAGTAATTTGACATGGCCATATTCTTAACAATATATCCAGTTTTTCTCAATTGGTTTGGTACATTTCTCACATCAGAATTGAAATTCTCAAAAGTTCTTGTTCAATTGTCACATCATCATGCCATTTGTGCAGATGAAAAAGGGTAATTTCTCATTGCATTGAACAAATTGCAAATGCTTTTGTCCATCCATGCAAATGATTGTGTACAATTCTCAGTTTTTTCGCACATTATCAATTGCCCTTGTCATGCTAATCAAAATGCTTTGTTATGGGAATCTATCAAATAGTCTCACTCCCCAAAACATTTAGGCTATAGTTCATCATATAAGTCTTAACATGCAAAATGATTTACCAAGCTATCATAACATGTCAAGCACATTTCTATACATTTCCATAAGACATTTGTAAATATGATCTAAATTGGTAAATTGCTTGAATCTAGACTTTTTCTAATGAAGACAGTTGAGAAACCAATGATCAACAGTTTTCTGAATGAGCTCAAGGGAGCATCTCATGAACAATCTACTGGAAAGTATATAACCAGAGCACAATACAAAGTTACAATGTCTGACAATGGAAGGACAAGAAAATGGACAACAACAGGGAGAGGGAGAGGAAGAGGGGTGAGGCTGCATGGTGGAGGATTTGGAAGAGGATGGATTAGGCACTCCAGAAGATGCTATTCACGCTGCCGGTGTCACGTGGGTGAAAATTCGTGGCCTGACAGACGAGAATGTGAAGAAGCTGAAGATCAGGATAAGGATTTAGAATTTAGGGAGATGTTCATATTTTTTGTTTACTTACTGTATGACCTATGTTTATATTTTTGACCTATGTTTACTTATTGGATTTTACCTTTGTTCTGTCCAGTGCAGTTTTTTTTTTCTTTACGCACTGCAATGTCAATGTCTGCCAATAAAGAAGTCATTCTGTAAATGTGAATCTTGTCTTTTACAATCAATCTCACACATATACATTATATGAGGTGAAATGTACACTTGTCATCCCACCTAAACCACATTTTACATCAAAATGTCCCTTTGAAGTGCACTATTCAATTGCCAACATGACTAATGAATTTGACTGTCTTATCCGTACACAGTGACACAATGACTAAACATTCTGATGGCACTGACACGTATATTGACACAAAAACTTGCTTTTGAGGGATGAACTAAGCATTTTGAGCAAGAGACGGGCTTTTGCAGGTGATCCACGGTGTTTTGCTATTTGTCCAAACTGTTTTGAGAAATGCACTCGATCTTCTGCAAATTGCAAGAAAGATTCGAAAAATGTACCAAAGCGATAGAGAAAAACTGTAAACATCATCAACATGAATTTCTTGTTGTATTTAAAATAATTTTGTAATTGTAAATAAGATCAGTTATGAGGCAAACGTCTTGTCTGACTCAAAGCGATGTAACATTCAGCAGTAGTTCGCTTGGTCCGAATACATGACTGTCAACGCCATCAAGGCCAGACCATCTGCACAAAATGAAATGAAGTACAAGGGGCTGGTTTACCAGGATATCTTACCGTAGCTTGCAGATGATCTAAAATCAAAACTACAGTTCCCACATCCCCATTTATGTACAAATATGAACTCTTATTCATCTTCGGTCCAAAATCCATGCTCCACACCTCCCAGAATTTCTCACCCTCCATCGATGGTCACTCTGCCACCCACTGCTCTGGTAAGAAACCTAGGACTCTATATGGACCCTGTACTCTCTTTCAAGCCACACATAAACCACATCACCAAAACATCCTTTTTCCACCTCCGAAACATAGCACGCCTCCGACCCACTCTTTCACCGTCAGCTGCTGAAACACTAATCCATGCCTTCATCACCTCCAGACTCGACTACTGCAATAGCATCCTATATGGCCTCCCTTCAAATGTTCTTCAAAAATTGCAATATGTCCAAAACTCTGCTGCCCGACTGCTTACCCGCTCCCAATCCAGAGAACACATCACCACCATCCTCCGCAAACTCCACTGGCTTCCCATCAAACAACATATACACTTCAAGATTCTCCTCATCACCTACAAAGCCCTCAATAACCTCACCCCTCCATATCTTCACCGATCTCCTACACCAAGTACCCCCCCTGGGGGACAGAGCCTTCGCCATCGCCGCCCCCACCCTCTGGAACTCCCTCCCCCTAGCCATCCGAGAGTCTGACTCACTACCATCCTTCAAACTAAACCTCAAGACCCACCTCTTTCAAACCACTTATTACACCTGAGTCTTCTTTTCCAGTACCACCAATATCACCACTCTCCTCCGCCCTAATCTGCTGTTCCCCTTTGTATTCTTCCTGTCCTGCTGTCTCTCCTTACCTCTGTTCAGTTCCCCAATACTGTGTGTCTGCACTGTCCTTATGTACTGCATGTCCCAATACTGTGTGTTTGCACTGTTCCTATGTACTGTATGTCCCAATACTGTGTGTCTGCACTGTTCCTATGTACTGTATGTACTGTATGTCCCAATACTGTGTGTTTGCACTGTTCCTATGTACTGCATGTAATGTATGTCCCAATACTGTGTGTTTGCACTGTTCCTATGTAATGTATGTCCCAATACTGTGTGTTTGCACTGTTCCTATGTAATGTATGTACTGTATGTCCCAATACTGTGTGTCTGCACTGTTCCTATGTACTGCATGTAATGTATGTCCCAATACTGTGTGTTTGCACTGTTCCTATGTACTGTATGTCCCAATACTGTGTGTCTGCACTGTCCTTATGTACTGCATGTCCCAATACTGTGTTTGTACTGCCCTTTGTAAAGCGTCATTGAGTGTCATGAAAATCGCTATATAAAACATATGTATTATTATTATTATGTAGAAGCTCGCAAACTAGCGTTGCCACACACTTCCATTAGCCAACTAACAGCATACAGGAATGCTATCATAGCATAGTCAATATGGGTGTATCTGCAATTTTAGTGTCACAATTTGTTTTTCAAAGCAAGTGTCCTGAATTCAAAGGGTTTTATTTTGGCCTTGTAAGTCAATCATTCATTCTCAAACCTTTATTGGAGGTAATATTGTCTGGTGTAGAATTCTTTGTATTTGTTATGAGTGTGATGATTGTAAGTAAGAGTGTTACTTTGTATGTCATTCTATCTGTGACCTCAAGTTGTGGTCCCTGCATATTAAGATTAGAAAGCTGGTATGGGTGACTGACATCACCAGTAAGCAAATGAGCACAAGGCCCGTTGTAGATTGTGCCTCAGTATAAACTTGAGACGCCACTCTTGATGTACAGTATCTGCGTGTTACTAAGTCAGACTACTGCTTATGCATGTGTGTGTATCCACCAGTGTTCCAATGACTAATCTTCAGACAATGACCAACATATGTTTTGTCTTTTTTGTAGATGTGCCATATTTTGGTAAGCACAAGCAGTTCCCTGTATGAAATTAGCATCTTGACAAGTATAACTGATCTGCCTCTGACTCACGAACTTGAAGAACAATAAGAGTTGCGAATTTGGGGACATGACATGCAAGCTATGTAACTCATATGAAGGCAGAAACAAAACCATAATAGGCAAATTAAACCGGTATACATATTCACTGCCCACTCTCTGACACAAGACTAAAAAGTAGGATGGCTTTTTGCTTTAACTTGTCCTCATTTTCTCAGAAGTGCTTTTGAAATTAAACCAGGATGAAGAAATGATGAAAAGGACACAGCATTGGTCATCTAAACCACGGCTTGTGGGTTTGAGTCCCATGAACATCTCCACAGACAGGCGTCACGATCAAATTTCAGTTTGTGCCATCAGAGGGCCAGAAAGACAAGGAGGCTTAGCTGTTAAACTTGGGTAATCTGTATTCTGCTTTCAAATACAGTGTTATGTTTGTATATATACTGTTATCGTACCAACGTGAGCAAAATCAATGTTAAATAGTCCCAGTTAATTCACTCAGCAAACCACCAAACACAATAAAGTGGAATGGTCTTACTATCTGACCTTAATAAAATTAGCTAAAG
Organism: Coilia nasus; assembly: GCA_027475355.1. NCBI lineage: Eukaryota > Metazoa > Chordata > Actinopteri > Clupeiformes > Engraulidae > Coilia > Coilia nasus. The sequence continues at coordinate 1,921,186 of CM050200.1, forward strand.
ATGTATCAAGTATCCTTGAAGACATGAACTGAGCAATGTTAGCTATGGTTAGATAAAGAGTATCCTGTTGGGCAACAGTGCACCTAAACACAATTTTTGTTAGTTTGCTTTTGGGAGCAGCGTGTTTTGCTTAATTTAAGGTGTTTTGTGCAACCGGGCCCTGTACCCTAAACTTAGCGAAGCGTTTTACAGCCTGTTCACTGACAACAACACCTGTACTTCAGAACAAGTAGTCTAGGCCTAGTCATATTTCGTTATCACAATATGACTGACATATTCTCACATTATAATAATCTCTCCAAAAAGTAATTTTATTGGCCAAACTGTTTTAAACTCTCTCTCACACACAAACACACCACACACACACGCACACACACACAGAAATTTTATACTTTGTATTCGGTTAAATTGTCAGTGCCATGTGTCAAATATTTTCTTCCACAAGTCTGAGCAATAAATGTCAACAACAACAGTAATAATAATGTTATTAATGAAATACCCCCATTTCTGCAGCCCATCCAACCCACGCCCCCTTTGACCCCCTGACGGGCTGCCCATCATGAACCCTGCATAGGAAAGCAGGAAGTTGTCAAAATATCCAGTAGTATTAGGTAGAAAGAGGTATAAAATCACTGAGTAACATTAGCTTTATTTAATAGACTTTTTGCCAAATTAACTTTCACTGAATTAGGACTTCTTAGAGGACAATATCGACTACTGATGGCAGAGTGAGGCTTTCACTCCAACTGTGTTGGAAAAAGGTTTATTACTGTAACAATCTACTGGAAATTGTATAACCAGAGCACAATACAAAGTTACAATGTCTGACAATGGAAGGACAAGAAATTGGACAACAGTGTGATGTGGATGAAAATGTGTGGCCTGACAGACAGGAACGTGAAGAAGCTGAAGATCAGGATTAGGATTTAGAATTTGGGGAGATGTTCATATTTTTTGTTTACTTACTGTATAACTTATGTTTATGTTTTTGACCTATGTTTACTTACTGTATTTTACCTTTGTTCTGTGCAGTGCTGTCTTTTTTTTTCTTTACGCACTGCAATGTTAATGTCTGCCATCATTCTGTAAATGTGAATCTTGTCTTTTGCAATCAATCTCATACATATACATCATATGAGGTCAAATGTATAAGACTTGTTATCACACCTAAACCACATTTTACATCAAAATGTCCCTTCGAAGTGCACTATTCAATTGCCAACATGACTACTGAATTTGACTGTCCTATCCGTACACACTGACACAATGACTAAACATTCTGATGGCACTGACACGAATATTGACACAAAAACTTGCTTTTGAGGGATGAACTAAGGATTTTGAGCAAGAGACGGGCTTTTGCAGGTGATCCACGGTGTTTTGCTATTTGTCCAAACTGTTTTGAGAAATGCACTTGATCTTATGCAAATTGCAAGAAAGATTCGAAAAATGTACCAAAGCGATAGAGAAAAACTGTAATTCAAAGCTTCAAAGACTATAATGACCTCTGCTGGTGAAAACTATGAGTTGCAGTATGTTTCCCATAACCTACATGTAGGCCCACTCTCTTTCTGGGGCTTGCAGATGACTATGAAAATTGTAACCAATAAATTGGTAAATATATACATAGATTCCTGTATGAATAAAACGATTGCCTTCCCCATGTAAAATGTGTCCTTGTTTATATATTTCAATACTCTGTTAAGCTGGGAAGGAAAGGAACAATCATTGGGGTAGCCTATGTGTGTACACATTGTAGTTTTGTAATTAGGCTGCAAATGGACTGCGGATTTGCAAGTGATGATTTGTCATTAGATATGAGAGGGTGAGACTGTAGTCTTCTAAATAATCTTTTCCAAATCTTCTCAAAGTCCTGTGGTGTATGGACAGCACAGAAGCAGAAGGTAGGTCTTGTTAGACAAATGTGACAGAGACAGCAAAGCTATGTGCAAGTTCCTACCACCTTTGCAGAATATGGCTGAAGTGACTTATTTAAACCATTTGTTAAGAAAGTGCTTTTACAAAGGAGAGGGCAGTGGGGCAGTGATGGTGCTTAGCTTGTGGACAGGTTTCATGTGGAATATTAAAAACTGAACCCAACTGAGAGGGGTAACAATCCTCAAGAGACTGCTTTAGGGCTTGTCTGTCTGTTTATGGCATTTAAAACATTTAACATGACTCACTGACGCAGCTGTGATGGCTGAGAGGTTAAGGCGTTGGACTTGAAATCCAATGGGGTTTCCCCGCGCAGGTCTGAACCCTGTTCACAGTGGAATGTCTTAAGCACTGTTGCTCAGAAACACAGAAGTTAGTACTGACTCCTTGACAGAATTGATGCCGTATTACAGAAAGCGCTGGTTGTTCACACAAGCATGCTGATGAGACCTGTAAAGGACAAAGCCTGGTTCTGTGAACACCGCAATGCCAACTTCCAGATCGGTGTGTTTGTGGTGTAACTGTATTAAGGCTTTTTCCTACACCTATGCATTTAATGGCAAGATATTTCTAGGCACACAAGCTGTGATGGCCGAGAGGTTAAGGCGTTGGACTCGAAATCCAATGGGGTTTCCCCGCGCAGGTTCGAACCCTGCCCACAGCCAGACCCTCTCTGTTGACCTTAATTGTTTCACTGGCAGAATGTTTATCACATGTAAAGAAGCTGAGCACTAGTTCACCAAGCCTTAGATCTTAAAGGGATTATTGCATGCCTGGTAGTTGCCACTCACTAGGGGCACATGCACTGCGTGCACATGGACGAGTTGAACCTGATTGTAAATGGTTTGGGATCGTATCGAATTCATGTGCACAGGCTAAAGATCGTATAGGAATTGGTTTCGCGAATCCGATTGCAACCCCTGGCTTAAGCCGATGTTAATCCGCTTGGTGCCGCCTTGTGCACGGTATTGGTTTGGATTAGCGTACTGCGCGTGTAAAACCACTCGATCCCAGAAGCTTCTGTCCCTGATTTTCATCCATACTGAACGTCGAGGCTTTCTATCGCCTGCTCTCAACAAGTCTTGTTGTCCTCAATTGCTTGTAATATCAAACACCGACGGCACAGTTCATGTCGTATAAAGGAAACCAAAAACGCTGTTTGTTCTTTCATATGGACTTCCAAACAAAGGAGAATGCACAACATACATGCAAATGCTGCTCTGTCAACCTCCTCGAGCGCTATCTTTGTTTTGTATGCTGAGTACAAACTTTATTGCTCAGCCCATAGACACTGTTGTAGTTCTCTTCACAGGCACAACAAACAACTATACCCTGTTGTGTTTTTACAGAGTTTAACAAAGACTGGTGAGTTTGGGCCATAGTGTCATGACACCAGATGCTTAAGCCTGTTTGCATTATTCATAAAAGTAGCTTTCGCTGTACAACACAGTGTTTTAAAATGGTAAAGAAGTTACATTATGGTAGTTGTCTGTGTATTGAATATGGAGATGTGCCTAGTGTGTTGCAAATCACTGTGTGTAGTATTTTGGAAAAAGTGTAGAGCTGGAAAATATGCCAACAGTTGTGGCAATCTGAGCTGCTGTTTTGTTATTTGAGTGTAAGGTTTTAAAAATGTGTTAAACGTTTTATCTTGGTGTGAAAGCAATCCTAAAAAAACTGCAAGATGCACCTTTCAGTACAGGAGCTGATCTTCAAAACAGTGGTGTTGTATACAGAAAAGTAGTCATTTGAGGAGTCCACTAGATGGCAGTGTAGTTTGACTGAAAGCAGTGCCCTCTACACAGCGGTAACACACACACACACACACACACACACACACACAGTGCACACATTATTGAGATCTACAGACATTCATACTCACACACACTCGCACGCTCACATACACACGCACACACAGTGTGCATGGACACATCATTGAGATCCATACCCATTCATACTTGCACACGCACGCTCACACACACACACACACACACACACACACACACACACACACACACACAGTGTGCACACACACATCATTGATGTCCACACACAGTCATACCTTCACGCACACAGGATGAAGGTTAAGGGGTGCACTGTACAGGACAGGTCAACTCTGAAAATGAAAAGCATACTACCCCATGGTGCACAACAATGAAAACACAGGTGCTAACAATTTTAACTGGAAAACTATGTAGCATGGGTTTTAGTCCTGCCACATGTACAATGTGTTTGGCAAGACAGCCCATGGCCTGGCCCACTCTTTCCACTGATCAGGCTTGCACTGCACCACAGTGACCAGATGAGGCAGCACTGTGTAGCATACGATGTGGCACCACATACCTGCACTACCCACTAAGGCCACACGGTGGCAGGTTCTTCACGTAGTCACAATCTTGTGCAATGTGTAGTGACAGGCAGAAGGTCAGTTGGTAGTATCTTCTGATAAACAATTGTTTTAGTTTTTTTATTTTGCAAAAATAAATGAATGAAAATTCTAAATATAACACTGGTCATTAAATATATATACTATAAATAAATATACTATATATACGATATTTAATAAAATATATATATTGTTTGTCTGTCTATTACCCCAACACACAGGATTTTTTAGGGTAAAATATTTGTTATAGGTACTGTACAATGGTTTAAATAAAACTTGGATCTGTAATGCAGAGACGCAGAGACATGACAGTGGCCATCTGATCGCTGAACTACTTTAACTGTACTGACAGGAGTAACATTAGTAACATTTTATTTTACGGTTCCTTTTTTTAGTGTATCTGTCAACATGTAATAACATGTAATATTGTGTACTTACACTGCACATAGTAACCCCAACCTTAACCCTATGGTGCAGTGTAATTACATAATGCTACATATTGTTGCACACTTTCTTACCCTGAACCTAACTCATGTAACAGGGGCAGTAAAATAAAGAGGGTAACACTTTCTATGAAGCACACAACTCTATAAACACATTCATAAAGGCTTATAATTATTTATAGAAGTTCATGACTGTACTCTTCAGCCATTATAATGCCATGCCATAAGCCCTATTGCAACTTCAAGTGACACAGTGCATTCTTGGTTACAAAGCTTCACCTGCCCTACGAGTGCAGTCATGAGTATGTAAAAGTAGTTATGAATACTAATTTAAACCATTTTTAAGCTTTAGGAAGGCATTACAACCCTTTATGGATGTGTTTATGGGTCTTAGGAATACAAGCTTCATAGAAAGTGTTACCATGAAGAGTCACTGGCATGAAATGGCCATTGCAGCTACAATGGCACTCGCCAGTGTTCCTGTATCTGCAAGCAAATCACAAATGCAGAAATACAGCAAGCAAATCACAAATGCAGAAATACAGGTTTGTACGTTACTGATAGGGGCTGTATTACTTGTTGATTAGTGTGAAGCTTCCTATGATGCAGGTTTTAGGCTTTCCACACTCTTGGCGACAGTTTGATCAGGATCATTATTCCATATTCAGTGTTCCAGGTTAAGCGTTTATATTATTATTATTATTATTATTATTATTATTATTATTATTATTATTATTATTATTATTGTTATTATTATTATTATTATTATTTTTGTTGTTGTTGTTGTTGTTGTTGTTGTTGTTAATATTATTTGCTATCAACAGACATCTCTTTCCAACCAGAGGGAGGAGCCATTTCCCGTCAAACGTAGTCAAAGCGGATTGGTTTATAACACTGTCAATCTGGCGGCCATGTCTCGAGGATGAAAAAAACGAATAACCTATATCGGTATTCCTCACAAGACAGACGGTCAGCAGTTTCGTGTTTTCCTTTCTTTGACAAGTGGGATTTCCTAATAGAAATTTTGCTGTGATTGTTTCATTTTGTTCGTTACGTTTTTTTTCCAGTCCCGTTTAAATTTGGGGGTAAAATGTCTTATTCCACGGGTTACTGACAGTAAGAAGCTCGCGCATAGCAGGACTGTGAGCTCCGAAGCGCTGAACCTGCCGCGTTTGCCCCGGTTACTTTAATGACCCTGTTAGTTTAACCCAGGAGAACCGTATGCTGAACGACTGTCAAAATGTCGGGGCAACACTTCAAAGGACACGAGGTCAGCTGCTGTATCAAATACTTCATATTCGGATTCAACATCATCTTTTGGGTAAGGAGCCTGTGCCACCGCTCTCGCTTTTGTTTAGGTAGGGACGTGACGAAACGTCCAAAGGACACTCATGAATAGAGTCGGCTTTCAGTAGGCTACGTTATAACTTACATTTCTCTGAAGTACTGTAGTCAGGTGATTGATTAGACTAGGGTGAACATTAATCGTGTGCATGGCTTTGTCGTAGAGGCACATTGGAGGTGAAGTGTTGCAGCCTGCGGGAGACCCAGCTTCGTGTGGGATGCAGAAGCAGAGGCTACACTTAATAATCGGATTTGTGTGTGTGTGTGTGTGTGGACTGTCTGTCACAATCAATCATCTTCATTATATTAGGCAACTATTTAGTAAAGCCCATTCCACATTTTATGAAATATGCCAGCACCGAGCTTCTACTCAAGCCGAATCACTTCTTTCGAAAGCCCTGTATTCTAGTTTCCTGCACCTAATAGGCCCGCGCCAAGGGGAGTAGGGACAGTCGGCAGCGATTGTTTTTATCCAGCGTAGCGTAGCCTGCTGTTAGAGCGCGAGCCCTCTACACTGCATGGCCCCTGATCCCAGGGTCACGTGCGCATGTGACATGGGCGACCTGACTGGGGCTCCATGACGCGGACGTGAATGACAACCGTTCACATGGATGCAAATGCGGCTGCATTCCTCTTTCCATTCAGTTCATCTCTCCCTCTCTGCAGATCTCTCTCTATCTCTCTCATTGTGTGGCTACAGAACTCTCTGTTGCTACAGATATCTTTCTCTCCCTCCCTCTTTCTCTCTCCCCCTCCCCCCCCCCCCTCCCTCTTTCTCTCTCCCCCTCCCCACCCCCCCCCCCCCCCCCCCTCTCTCTCTCTCTCTCTCTCCCTCTCTCCCAGTTCTCTGACCCAGATGTAGTGTTGCCTGTATATGAGTGGGCCACTCCTGTGAGTATGTTGTGTGAGTTGGTGTTGTGCACAGGCAACATATTCTGACTGCATAGCAGAACGGCATAATGACAATAAATGGTGACATTTTAAAAAGCTTCTCTGCTTGGCGTTTTGCATTTTAAACAATTTGGCCACTAAAAAGTAGCATAGATGGTGTAGCAAACACAGGGATGTTATGTGTGTGTGTGTGTGAGTGTCTGTGTGTGAGTGTCTATCAGACACAGGGATGTAGTGTGGCCTGGATTTGAGGTTTCAGTGGTTATTTTATCTCAGGGAGAAGTGTGTGTGTGTGTGTGTGAGTTTGTGTGCATGCACTCACACACAGATACACACACACATACACATATACGCACAGACACACACACACATACATATACGCATACACATACACGCGCACTCACACAAATGCCTGATTAAATGCCCGTAAGTGTGTGTGTGTGTGTGTGTTGATGAAATGCCTGTGATAGGGCAAGGATAACTGGACAGGATGTGGTTTCTCTTCTTCTGCATCTATTTTGGTTCCCCCTCTCAATCCGACATCAGCACAGAGACGTGTGTGTGTGTGTGTGTGTGTGTGTGTGTGTGTGTGTGTGTCTTAGTGTGTGCTTCACATGCCTTCGCTCTGGGTCATCCAGGCGACTCTCCCATGTTGCTCAATAAGTCTGTGTGTGTCTGTGTGTGTATTTGTGTGTGTGGGATGCCTGCTGCCCTTACACACACACCAAGAGCAAGAAATGGAGACAACACCCACCATCTCATCACACACACACACCATCTCCTACCAACCAGTAATTACTCATCAGCACAAAACCAGCCAACACTGCAACACACACACACACACACACACACACACACACACACACACACACACACACACGCAGCAGCTGATGGAGCAGCCTACAGTGGTGTGTAACTGATCCATTTCCCCTGTGTCAGTGTCCCACAGACACACCATAGGCGTAGCCACACCCTCTCCACAGGAAGCATGAGATGGTCTGTGTAAGACAGACAGATATGCTTAGGCCATGCCACTGACACCAAAACATAAGGAAGGACACACACACACACACACACACACACACACACACACACACACACACACACACACACACACACACACACACACACAGGAGAACAGGCGAACACAGAGTACAGTATGGGGAGGAGTATCCTACGTCCCTCCTGGATAAACAGGAAATTTAGCTGGAACTCGTGGCATCCCAGTTCACTCTCTGAGTTGTTTTGCAATCTTCCACTTACACTGGATCACACACACACACACACACACACTGGATCACACACAAACGCACACAGTTCACTCTCGCAATTATCTCTACCCACCATTACATTGGATCATCACACTTACACATGTACACACACACACACGCACACACACACACACAACGGTAGGTTTTGATGTGAAAGCCTTTTGTGTGCCCGGACACCCAGTGCCTTTGCCTCTTTGGCTGCAGTGATGTCATTTCCTGTGACTGACTGAATTTGCGTTCTGGGAATGACCATGCCCATGACATTTGGTAGGGTGTGTGTGTGTGACAAGAATGACACACAGCTGTATGTGTGTTTGCTTGCATTATTGAATGAACAGCTGTGTGTGTGTGTGTGTGTGTGTGTGCGCAAGTGTGTTTGTTCCATCATGAATAAAAACAAACAGCATTATGACACACACACACACATAACACTCAGAGTATCTCCCTCTATTCAGGCTCAGAGCTATGTATAGCATTGAGTGTATTAATGAAAAATTAAGTTATTACACAACACTTGCAATATGCTGTTTCTATTTGAGGGGAGCTGAAATATGCATGCCAGCCATTATAAAGTGTGCACACACACACACATACGAACGCACGCATACACACTCACGCACACACACCACACACACGCACACATGCACGCACACAAACACCACACACATGCACGCACACACCACACTCACGCATACACACAAGCACACACACAAACACACACACACACACACACACACACACACACACAGATACATACACATTCATATATAGTGTTGTTAAAGCTGACATATTACAGTGCAAACAGATGCAAATCTGTTGAGAAAAGTTTACAAAGAACACAAAGTACTTGTGCATGTAGGAAGAGCACCTTAGGGAGAAACTATAGCTATTACACCTACCCCTACACTATCTATAATCAAGTAAATAGCTCAGACTGTTAGTCCCTACTCCCAGGTGTAACACGCACAACTGGCCGCTGACTACAGCTATTCACGCAACCTCATGTGAGCTGTACAGGACAGAGCAGCTGAGGGGGTGGCCAACTGGAGCCGTACAGACAGATGCTCAACAAGGGTTAACCTGAACCAGCCGGCTACCGTTACAGTGACTGGGGCTGCTGGGGCCGTTTACATGATCCACTCAGCAGCACCTACCTATCGCTTTCCCCCGTGGCTTTCACCATGCCAACAACATGCATCTCATCCAGGACCACTGGCAAGCCTTTGCAGTTTCCTCCAACATTTCCTTAACAATTAAAATAACTAGATAAATACATAAAAATACAACACACTTGCACATGTGGGGAGAGCACCCATTGTACCACACTTCAGGCTTTCCTAACTACAGAAAAACTTTTTTGAGAAAAAAATAAACCGGTATATACATTTTAAAAAGGATGAAAAAACAAAGGACACTTATAGGAACTTTTCTTTTTTTATCAATAAGTAAATAATTAACATCTAGGCCTACATTTGAAAGGAACCTTAAATTAACTATCTACTAGATACTTTATATATTTAGATACAATAACAACAGTAATAGTATTGCTGTATACTGACAGCAGATATTGTCATGCTACCATGAGCTGTGTCTCATTATCAAGGGTCACCCACTTCCTTCATACACACACAAACACACACACACTGGTCAGTCCCATCTGCCGTGCTAAGTGTGTGTAAACCCCAGTGTCAGCACAGCCATGGGGACGTGTGTCCATGTTTGGAACTAAGGTCAGCAAATAGTAACACACACAGTTCAAGCTCAGCATTTGACCCTTACTAGAAGCACTGCACACACACACCAGAAGTACAGAGTACACACACGGATGCACAGATGCTTGCACACACACACACATACACACACACACACACATACTGGAAGCACTCAATACACACGCATGTACACATGCGCGCACACACACACACACACACACACATACCCACAGTGGAAGCACTCAATACACACTCGTGTACAGATGCACACACAAACACACACACACATACAATGTGCCTCTTCTGGAGTGGTAGGTTAGAGTGAGATGAGTTGGTCTGTACTCTGATTGGCTATTAAGTTGCCATGGTGTTGCCAAGTTGCCAATGTGTTGCCATGGTCACATTATTAGCAATGGTTTTTATTAGCAGATCAGACCTCTCTTTCTGTCTTTCTCCATCTCTCTCTCTCTCTCTCTCTCTCTCTCTCTCACTCTCTTGCTCGCTCACTTACTCACTCACTCACACACACACACACACACACACACACACACACAGAAAAGCAGACCAATTCGGACCCCCATCTCTTGTTATGGAGGTACAGGAACTCAGCAGGGGTCATATTTAGGCTGGTTGCTATGGGAGCAGGGATCACATTAAGGCTGGTTGCTATGGTAACAGGGGTCATATTAAGCCTGGTTGCTATGGGAGCAGGGGTTACTGTAAGGCTGGTTGCTATGGGAGCAGAGGTCAGGTGTGTGCGTGTAAGTGTGTGTGTGAAAGTGAAAGAGAAACCAGGAGTGTGAGCAGCATTCAAACACGCTGTACTGCTGGCCAACAGCTTTTCTTCTGAGTTAGAGGAGGAGACGCCAGGGAGAGAGAGCGAGAGAGCGAGGGAGAGAGGGAGAGAGAGCGAGAGAGGGAGGGAGAGAGAGCGAGAGAGGGAGGGAGAGAGGGAGAGAGAGCGAGAGAGGGAGGGAGGGAGGGAGAGAGGGAGGGAGAGAGAGGGAGAAAGAGGGAGAGCATGTGCATGAGAAAGGGAGAGAGGAACAAAACTACGAACTTGCATCCTGTCAGGCTCAACTGGAGCTTTCAGACTAATGAAAAGAACACACACTCACTCTCGCTTACTCCCTCGCTCTCTCTCTCTCTATCTCTCTCTGTCACTCCCTCTCTTTCTCTCTCTGTCACACACACACACACACACACACACACACACACATACACACGTCACTTCCATCTCTCATGCTGAATGTGTGTGACTCTCTCTGTATTCCCCCTCTCCTTGCCACTTTAGGACTACACTAGTGTTGGCAATGTGTGTGTGTGTGTGTGTGTGTGTGTGTGTGTGTGTGTGTGTGTGTGTGTGTGTGTGTGTGTGTGTGTGTGTGTGTACACCAGTATTGTTCTTGAAGGAAATGAGCAGCGTCTTCCAATTCGGATACAGACCCACTCTCTCTCTTTTTCTCTCTCTCTCACACACACACACACACACACACATAGAGGGGAGGCGACAGAGAGCAGAGGAAAGAGAAAGTAAGAGGACAAAAGGAATAGAGTGAGGAGGGGAGGAAGATGGGGGGAGTCGAGGGCGACAGAGGAGAAAAAGGAGAGAAGAGAGGGAGGAAAAGAGAAAGAGAAGTAGAAAGTAAAAGGACAGGAGGGCCATGGGCTACTAAGCTAGAGTCATAAGCTATTAAGATCTATTCCCTTTCATAGAGTCATAAGCTATTAAGATCTATTCCCTTTCATAGAGTCATAAGCTATTAAGATCTATTCCCTTTCATAGAGTCATAAGCTATTAAGATCTATTCCCTTTCATAGAGTCATAAGCTATTAAGATCTATTCCCTTTCATAGAGTCATAAGCTATTAAGATCTATTCCCTTTCATAGAGTCATGGGCCAGCATGATCTATTCCCTTTCATAGAGTCATAAGCTATTAAGATCTATTCCCTTTCATAGAGTCATAAGCTATTAAGATCTATTCCCTTTCATAGAGTCATAAGCTATTAAGATCTATTCCCTTTCATAGAGTCATAAGCTATTAAGATCTATTCCCTTTCATAGAGTCATAAGCTATTAAGATCTATTCCCTTTCATAGTCATGGGCTACTAGGCCTATGTTGGGCCGCACACACAAACACACACATATACAGTACGTGTACAGCACAGGAACCATACTACCAGCAAGAACTACACAAACCCCTCCTGTATTCTCTTTCTGGGTCATTCCGTGTCAAATCAACAAATGGCCGACAGTCACCCTCTCCAAAAAATCTGAAAAAAATCACAGCTATTTGTACATCCAACCTATGTATAAATCTTAAATATTAGGTCTGTATCACTAATAGCTCCAAAACTACAGCCCTTTGAAATTTCAGGTCATTTTGGGAATTCTGGTGAACAAGCCTTTTGCTCAACTTCCGACATTGCTGGCTCTTTTAGTATTCCACACACATTAGTGTAACTATGTGAAAAGAAATGCATTTTCCTGTGAAAAAGAAGAAGGTATTCGCCTCCTTCAGCTTGGGTAATGAAGGGTGTGTATGTGTGACCCAGCTTATGTTTGAAGGGTGTGTGTGTGTGTATTTGTGTGTGTGACCTAACTCAGGTAGTGAAGGGTGTGTGTGTGTGTTAGTTGGAAGGGTTCGCAAAGGGTCATGTCTTGGAATCTGTGACCACAGTGCCAACTGCCCAGCGCCGCATTATCCAATCAAATCTGTGAGTTTGAATGTGAGCCAATGAAATTGCTGGGCCTCAAGGCCTTAGCCAATCAGAGCCACATGTTTGTAGATGGTATTTCATTAAAACCACAGCTTCCCATAGTTAGCTCAGGCAGATAAAACAGCATGTTTATGTGTGTTAGGAGAAAGCAGTAAGTGTGTGTATTATCAGAAAGATATGTGTGTGTTTGTGTTATGAGAAAGGAGTGTGTGTGTATTATCATTAAGGACACACTTGTATGAAGCTGGGTGATTTATTTGGCTGGTGGAGTTTGGGCTGATTGTGTTTGTGTGTGTGTGTGTGTGTGTGTGTGTGTGTTTTGGCTTGTTTAGACTGACGGTGTGTGCCTCAGAATAACAGATGACTGATCCTCTCTTCCCCCTTCTTCTCTCCTCTCCTCCTCTCATCCTCTCTTCTCCTCTCCCCTCATCTCTCTCTTTCCCTCAACCCCTCTCCTCTCTTCTCCTCTCCTCCTCTCCTCTCATCCCTTCTCCTCTCCTCTCATCCTCTCTTCTCCTCTCCTCTCCGTCCCTCAACCCCTCTCCTCTCCTCTTCTCTCCTCTCTTCTTTTTCCCTCCTGTCCTCTCCTTCCCTCCCCTCCTCTCATATTTATTCTCTTCTCCTCCTCTCCTCTCCTCTCTTCTCTTCTCCTCTCCTCTCCTTCCCTCCCCTCCTCTCATATTTATTCTCTTCTCCTCCTCTCCTCTCCTCTCATCTCTTCTCCTCTACTCTCTTCCCCTCCTCTCCTCTCCTCTCCTCTCCAGCTGCTGGGCATGGCTTTCCTGGCAATTGGACTCTGGGCATGGAGTGAAAAGGTCAGTATGGACACATACGCCCGCATGCATGCATACACACACACACACACACACTCAGACACACACACACACACACACACACACACACACACACACACACACACACACACACACACACACAACACATAGACACATACGCCCGCATGCATGCATGCATACACACACACACACACACACTCAGACACACACACACACACACACACACACACACAACACATAGACACATACGCCCGCATGCATGCATGCATACACACACACACACACACACACACACAGACACACACACACACACACACACACACACACACACTCAGACACACACACACACACACACACAACACATAGACACATACGCCCGCATGCACACACAGCACATAGACACACACACATGCACACACACACACACGCATCATGTCAGAAACAAAAAATAACCAGTGTGTGAATGTATACGTATAACTGAGAAATATTTCAGCAGTGTAGAAGCACGCACACACACACACACACGTAGTGTTATATTTCAGTAGTGTGGAAGCACACACACACACGCTCACATGTAGTGTTGTATTTCAGCAGTGTAGAAGCACACACACGTAGTGTTATATTTCAGCAGTAGAAGCACACACACATTCGGATTTGCAAACTTAACCCAACTAACCCCAACACACACACACACACACACACACACACACAAAGGCCCAAATACAACCCAACTCACACACACACACACACACACACACACACAAAGGCCCAAATACACCCCAACTCTCACACACACACACACACACACACACACACACACACACACACACACACACACACAAAGGCCCAAATACACCCCAACTCACTCACACACACACACACACACACACACACACACACACACACACACACACACAAAGGCCCAAATACACCCCAACTCACACACACACACACACAAAGGCCCAAATACACCCCATCTCACATACACTCACACACACAAAGGCAAAGGCCCAAACACACCCCCCACACACACAAAGGCCCAAACATAGATGGATGCGGTTGAGTTGCGGCTGAGTATCAGCTTTCAGCTCCATCATGTTTCTCTGTGGTCTGTGTTATAGATGCTGCTGTTCACTACTCTCACTTTCTTTCTCTCTTTCTATCTCTTTCCTCCGCATGCTCCCTCCATTCTGCCCCCCCCCCCCCCGCCCCCCACAGGGTGTGCTTTCCAACATCTCGTCCATAACGGACCTGGGGGGGCTGGACCCCGTCTGGCTCTTCATGGTGGTGGGGGCCGTCATGTTCATCCTTGGCTTCGCCGGCTGCATCGGAGCTCTCCGCGAGAACACCTTCCTGCTCAAGTTTGTGAGTGTGTGTGTGTGTGGTGTGTATGTGTGACATGTGGGGACTCCGCAGGAACACCTTCCTGCTCAAGTTTGTGTGTGTGTGTGTGTGTGTGTGTGTGTGTGATATGTGGGCCCTCCTCGAGAACACCTTCCTGCTCAAGTTTTTGTGTGTGTGTGTATGTGAGATGTCATCTGTGTTCCTGAGTATCTCCTTCTTCATGTAGTGCTTTGTGTGTGTGTGTGTGTGTGTGTGTGTGTGTGTGCAGTTCTCTGTGTTCCTGGGCATCATCTTCTTCCTGGAGCTGACAGCAGGAGTGTTGGCGTTCGTCTTTAAGGACTGGATCAAGGACCAGCTCAACTTCTTCATCGACAAGAACATCAAGGCCTACCGCGACGACATCGACCTACAGAATCTCATCGACTTCACACAGGAATACGTAAGACACACACACAGGCTCACACACACATTCACACGCACACACACGCATACACACACAGACTTGACCTACAGCAGTGACACCGACCTACAGAACCTTATCGACTTCACGCAGGAATGCGTAAGACACACACACACATACAAATCCAAATACCACAGGGATATCAACCTCATTGACCCAGAAATATGTCACCGCGGTACAGAAAGAGATGGGGTTAAAGAGAGAGAGGAAGAGGGAGAGGGAAAGAGAGGGAGAGAGAGAGGGAGAGGGAAAGAGAGAGAGAGGGAGAGGGAAAGAGAGAGAGAGGGAGAGGTTGGGAGTAAAATGCATG
>CM050200.1:1941798-1959298 GCA_027475355.1 Coilia nasus
CTATCTGACCAATCATTGGAGTGCGAGTGTGTCTTTCCCTTTTCAGTAGGCAATAGTAAATCTGTCGTGGTTTTTGCAAAGCTTTTACTTTGTCTTTCTCTCTTCTTTCTCATTCACACTCCCCCTTACTCTCTTTCTCTTTCTCTGTCTCTGTCTCTCTCTCTCCTCTCTGCCTCCTTGTCTGTCTCTCATGTGTTCCATGTCGCCCCCTGCAGGATGCTGAGCAGAAGACCTATATCCATGTGAAGGGATGCGTGCCACAGTTTGAGAAATGGCTGCAGGACAACCTCACGGTAGTGGCAGGCATCTTCATAGGCATCGCACTACTACAGGTAAGACATGGGTGTGTGTGTGTGTATTACCCAGGTCTGTGTGCATGTGTGTGTATTACCTATCTGAGTGAGTGAGTGAGTGAGTGAGTGAGTGAGTGAGTGAGTGAGTGAGTGAGTGTGTGTGTGTGTGTGTGTGTGTGTGTGTGTGTGTGTATTACCTAGCTAAGTGTGTGTGTGTATTACCTAGCTAAGTGTGTGTGTGTTACTGCTGTGCTAAAAAAAACATACAGCGATATATATCGATATTTTTAAAAACGATATAATATCGATATTCTGGCTATTAATATCGACACACGCCCCAGTAGCTACTGCACAGAGAAATGCACTATTGATTCTAAACCAAAATGTAGTAAATATACTTTGTTCAGTACAAATGTACATTAGCCATATTGTATTCTTTTGCACAAATAGTTTTTATAAGTTGACTACAGGTACCTAGTGAGACTGGGAACCTTTTCTGTGACATGATCAGTAAAAAACATTGAAAAAATGCACTTTATTTTCCTGTTCAATAAATTGAACATAAAAATAATATTTGTCTGGTTTGGTTGAGTGAATGACATTGAGTAATAATAATAAAGTAATATGTATCGCTATCAGAATCGAATCAAAATGAATAGCACTGTATCGAAAATCATATCGTATCGTGTGCCCTGTATCGGAAATCGTATCGAATCGCCATGTCCTAGATGATACCCAGCCCTAGTGTGTGTGTGTGTGTGTGTGTGTATTCCGTAGCTAAGTGTGTGTGTGTGTATTACCTAGCTAAGTGTGGGTTATGCCACTCTCCCCTGCAGATATTTGGCATCTGTTTGGCCCAGAACCTCGTCAGTGACATCGAGGCTGTCCGAGCCAGCTGGTAAGATCTCTTACCACATCCCAAACCTACACACACATCACACACTCATCACACACTCCCAAACTTACACACGACATACACTCTCACCCTCTCTTATCCTCTATCTCACCCTCTCTCCCTCTCTATCCCTCTCTCTCTCTCTCTCTCCCTCTCACTCACACACACTGTTCAAGATGAGCATGAAGGAACTTTAATTAAACCTGGACATGAAAATGTTATAAAATGTTTTATAATGCTCACAGTAGCTCAATAAATGAATGAATAAATGAATATGTTCATGCTTCACTCATCTCACAGAAGCTTGCAGCACCTCTGTCTGTCTCTCTCACTCACACACACACACACACACACTGGCTTGCTGTGGCAGGGCACATGGCATCACCCTGATGACTGACTGAGTGCTTGTGATTGGTCAGGGTGCCCCCCCCACTCTCCATCTCTGTCTCCGCCCACCGGCCCCCTCACCGTGGCAACAAGAAACGCTCCGCCTACTCATGAGCGACGTACACACACACACGTGCGCGCGCACGCTCGTGTGTGTGTCCACCTGGTGGGTGTGCAGTAGGCCTCTAGCAGCCTGTCCCTCTCTTCACACTCCTGTCCTCCTGTGTGTGTGTGTGAGAGAGTGTGTGGGTGTGTGTAGTAGTGGTTTTAGGTTTTAGATCCGTGTAGATGTCTGGGTATGCATGTTACTGTTGTTGGTATGTGGTGTGTGTGCATGTGTGTGTGAGCGAGAGTGTATGTAGTGTGTGTACAAGTGTGTGTGAGATACTGTGTGTGTGAGAGAGGGTGTGTGTGCATGTGTGTGTGAGAGGGGGGGTGTGTGCATGTGTGTGTGCATGTGTATGTGTGTTTGTCTGTGGTGTCTAACTCTAGAGTGCATGTCGTAATGTTGGGGTGTGTGTAATGTGTGTGCGCGTGTGTGTGTGTGTGTGTACGTGTGTGTCGTGTCTAGCTCTAGAGTGCATGTCTGGGACCCTCTCCCCTGAACCTCAGACTAACCCAGCAACACCTATAGACACCGCACCTACACACCTGATCACTGATCAATAAGATGATCAGTTATAGACTTCTAATAGTCTTTATCAGTGATCAATTAGATCATTAATTATACCCTTTATGTTCTTTCTCAGAGGTGCCTTTTTTATATTCTGGTGATATGAGTTATGTTGACGATCTGCCATATACTAGTGATTTTAACACTGGTGATATAAATTACATTTAGTTGTTATGTTGTAGTGATTTGGACTATGCAGGTGATATTAATTATACTGATGATCGTATACTGGTGATTTTAATACTGGTGATCGATAAGTAAATATAATTTATAATGGCGATTTGAATTACACAGTTGATAGGAATTATATTGATGATCATATACTAGTGATTTGGATTAACTGTAGTATGTTATTTTCCTGTGTTCCAAGGCTGGTTTGGACTAGCTGGTGTGGGAGTGATAGCTCTAGTGATGATTAGAGAGCAGACTCTAGTTATATTTTAAGGGGGTTTGCAGTGATGCTGTGCTGGTGGTATCCCCAACGGATCTGATATACAACACAAAAGTGCCTCTAACTCCCAAGAGCACAGTCTATGAGGAACACAAGGCCATGAATGACCCTAAATAGCTTCTGAAATGCACGTGTATGTTCTGGTCATGCTAACACCGCCCTCGTATTAGACCCTTAGTATTAGAGTAACCAGATACACACCGCCGTGCCTACCCTGACACATGCACACACACCTCGCTACACTAACACATGCACACACACACACCCCTAGCTACACTAACACACTACACATGCACACACTCACACACCCCTCGCTACACTAACACATGCACATACACTATACATGCACACACACTCACACACCTACACTAACACATGCACACACTCACACACCCCTAGCTACACTAACACATGCACACACACTCACACACCCCTAGCTACACTAACACACTACACATGCACACACTCACACACCCCTCGCTACACTAACACATGCACATACACTATACATGTACACACACTCACACACCCCTAGCTACACTAACACATGCACACACACTCACACACCTACACTAACACATGCACACACTCACACACCCCTAGCTACACTAACACATGCACACACACTCACACACCCCTACCCTGACACATGCACCAAACTCACACACCTACCCTAACACATGCACACACACACACACACCCCTAGCTATCCTGGCACATTCACACACACTGACACACTCCTAGCTACCTTAACACACACACACACACACACACACACACACACACACACACACACACACACACACACACATCCAGCTCTGCTAACACAGCCTTGCTTTGCCTTGCTTGAGCTGTGCTCTGGACTGTCCTAATCATTCTCACCCCTCTCTCCTACTCATCCTCACCCCTCTCCTTTTCTTGTGTTGTTTCTACTTTGCCCTTGACGCTCTCTCTCTCCCCGTCTCTCTCTCCCTCCCTCTCTCCCTCTCTCTCCCCGTCTCTCTCCCTCCCTCCCTCCCTCTCTCTCTCTCTCTCTCTCTCTCTCTCTAGTTTGTTCACCTGATGGGGCTTTGGGCCCTTTCACTCCAGAGGGCACAGGTAAGGCCCAGTCTCCTGACCTCTATCTCCTGTATGAGTGTGACAGACCCTCCCCTTCCCACTCAGAACGTGTGATTAGACACTGGAGAGTAGCACGTCTTTGGTAAAACCTGGTGAAATACACCTTTCTGCTAGGTTCATGTTTATGTTCATGTTTATTGCACACTGTCCCTGCCAAAATAAATAGAAATAATTAGTAAGATAAATAAATAGAAAAAGGCTGCGAGGGTGAATGTTCTTAAGAATGTCGGGTGTGCATGGCATATCATGTGGAATTTTAGAATCTGCTATTGTAGCCCACATTCCGTTCTAGAATGTTCCAGAACCCCCTCCCTGAAGGGTTAAGGGCCCCACCTCCTGTGGCTTTGCTGCTTAGGTTGCCATGGAAACCAAAGCCTCAGTCTTTAGTTTCAGACCTCTCTACTGGCCAACATTCTGCTGTAGACTTAGCCCTCTCAGCACAGGCTCACAGAAAAGGATGCTAACTGTGTGTGTGTGTGTGTGTGTGTTTGTGTTTCAGGTGGCTGCTTGCGTGATGGAGCCAGCGTCAGGGGAACTGTGAATGCCAAGTTGAGCTGGAAGGGTCTGGCTCGCTCCACTTTCTTACTGATCTGTACATAGTGTTGTATAAAAGGAAATATTGGGCACGTGTGTGTGTATGCGTGTGTATGTGTGTGTTTGTACAAGTGAATGATGTGTATGTGTGTGTTTGTGTAAATGAGAGATGTGTGTGTTTGTTTTGTGTAAGAAAGAGGTGTGTGTGGGTGTGTTTTTGGGGGGGCAGCTAAAATGCACTGCATGCCAGTCATAATGGCATCACTGTTTTTGTTTTTGTTGAGTAACACACACTGGTCTTTAGCTCTTCCTGTCTCACTGCGTAGCTTTACTGAACTCACATAACGCATCATCACACGCCAAAAGCACCCAAACACACCCAGGCACTGTCTCACCCTCTGATGATACACACCCAGACACTGTCTCACCCTCTGATGAGAAACACCCAGGCACTGTCTCACCCTCTGATGATACACACCCAGACACTGTCTCACCCTCTGATGATACACACCCAGATACTGTCTCACCCTCTGATGAGAAACACACCTCATACTGTCTCACCCTCTGATGATACACACCCTGAGGGAAACACACCTCATACTGTCTCACCCTATTGAGACTGTCATTCCTGAGAAGTCTCACACACACACGCACGCACACACACAGAGTGTCAGTGGGGCCTGTAAAGATTCCAGAGTTATGCTCCAGAAGAGCCACAACAATGACCCAGCAGCTCAGCCGTTCATTCCAGACTCGTCTGTTCATATAGTGCGTGTGTGTGATGATGATTTGGGTCCACACGCTAACACAGCGTGTGTGATGATATTTTGGGTCCACGCAGTAACACAGTGTGTGTGTGTGTGATGATGATGTTTTGGGTCCACGTGCTAACACAGTGTGTGAGTGTGTGTGACACCAGCACATCTTCTGCACATGCTGTGTTTTGATGATGCCCATGTTTTAGGTCCACCCGTTAATACAGTGTGTGTGATGATATTTTGGGTCCATGTGCTAACATAGTGCGTGTGTGATGATATCTGCTTCCACGCCCTAACACAGTTTATATGTGTAATGATGTTTTGAGTCCACCCGTTAATGCAGCGAGTAAAACCAACAGTGAAATGAGCTTCATGATCTTCAGACTGACGTCTCCGGTCAGCTTTTGTAGGCAGATTTGATCTAAACTAACTGCTGGTCGTGAGGAGACGTAAGAGTTTCGCTGCACTAGAAACCCGTCAGGCACCACACTACCCACTGAGCCCTGATCACACACACATCAGAACATGCTGAGCCAATCACAGCAGACCAGCAAACCTCCAGCAATCACTCAGTTGCTCCTTACCTGCCTGTCCTCTCCGAAGTGGGTTAGGGTTAGCCTAATAATGACTGCACAGAGGGGTGGGGTTAATCCTGACGATTGCACTCCCTCATCATGTCAACCATGACTGCATCCCTGGGTTGGAAATTGGCACCAGCCACCAGCCAAATGCTGGTAAAGTATGAAAGCGGACACAAAATGATAATTTACTGTTGACTGGCTGGTGAATGTTGCCATTTAGTTGGCAGTGGTGAGTAAAGGTTCACATTTTGTTATTTTCCACCCCTGCTGCACCCCCTCATCACGTGAACCAACCTGAGCTCAGCTCACCCCTAAATGCTCAGCTCTCTCTGCTCCACATGACATCACTTGCAACAGCTGCGGCACATTTAGAGATGTGTATATGTTTATATTTTTTCCATGCATCCTTTAACATGTTTTAACCATGTATTTTGTTTTTCTACGTATGAAGCGTTGAGTATGGCGACGCTGTGTTTGTCGCAAGTGAATGAATAGAGATGTGCTAGAGGAGGCTGGCAGGACAGGGGCGCCACCTGGTGGCAGCAGATGGAACTCTGTGCTCTGCTGTCCGAGACACGACCTCAGCAGCAGTCCTCAGCTAGCTAAGCGCTGACAGTTATTCAAAAAAGAACGAGTGTATGCAGCACCCAACCACCACAAGGGGGTGTCAAAGCGCCATATGGCCAAAACAGACGTCCAGACTGGAGCATCTGTAACCATAGCGACAGCCTCTCCTGCCAGCATCCACCCCTGTGTAGCGTTTCTATTTCACCTGCTGACGAGCTAATAAACTCAACAGAGAAGAACTATGTGTGTTTCTGTGCTATTTCACACCACAGAAGAACATTAGGCGTGTGTGTTTGTGTTAATAAACTAAATGAGATTATTAGCGCGAGCTGGTGTGACAAACACAGCAACGCATTCAACATCGATTAGCTTAGCTTTCCAACTAGCCCACTCACATGGGTACAGCCTTGTTGTCAAAAACCTCGGTTACTATGACATGATACATCCCCACAAAGAAAATAAAAAATATATATTACCTGAAACCGGTGAATAATGTGGACAGGGGATGACAATGGGACATCCAGAATAACCTCAAGTAGTATAGTAAAAAAACAAAAAAAGCTACCAAGCTAGGTAAAGAAACAAACCTAAACTATCTTACAACACTATCTTAAAATAATCTCAACATTCAGGCCTCGAAACATGGTGACACATTACATAAACACGACTTTGTACACACTTATGAACTACTACACCAGTATTATTTTAAACTAATATTTATTCCTGACCCTTCCAGTGCGTGGCGGCTTTTGGGTAACGTAAGTTGTAAGTTCACGTGCTGTCTCCCGCCAAGTACACCTCACCACTCCGTCGCTAAAGAGCCTTCTTGCTCCTTTTTAAGTAATTTATTAGGTACTTTTACACTGTCTTATATTAGTGCTTTGCCTATATTACACGATCATAATCACAGGTAGCTGATTATTTAATTTATTTGGTCTCTGGTGTAGTAGGCCTACTAGCTGTTGTACTTTTACGTGTTTATTTTTTCGATTCGTTATAATTGTGTGCGTGTGGTTTGGGGTTTATGGAAGAAAAAAGAAACTACAAGCTCCAGCAGGTGTATACTCTCCGTCTCCGTGGCCGGCAGTTTTATGTGGTGTTGGGTACTATGACCACAGACACAAGCAAACCTCCACACACATCACAACCTCCGGCTGCGCCAAGTACTTCACCCAAGGGTAAGGAGCATATGCGACGATAAAGACCTACCAATAAACGGTGTGTGTGTAAAGTCATAGCTTATAAACATATGCTAAAGTAAAGAAAAAGAAATAGGAACAAAGAACAAATAGGCCCAAACGTGTACTTGGATAAAGACCAGAATGAGACATCACCAGCAATCCTCTTTAATTTCTCATCCATTCAAATGTACAGTCCTTTCATAACATTTATTATTAACAATTATTTTAACTTTAGACTAAACATTATTCTCTGATGCAGTTACAGATTGCTCCGTATTTTTTGTGTAGGATAAAAACGCACTTCTTCTGGTTTAGTTGATTAATTCCAGGCCCTACCTGACAGGGAAGTGACGCATACGCCCCCTAGTGGAGTGGGAGCGATATGACTCATGCAGAGAGGCTGTGTTTGAACTACACACCTCTATTGTTGGATGAGGACGGGGGTAGGGGGTGACTTCACACATGCAAAAATATTCATCTGGCAAAATAAACAATTAAAATATAAAATAAACAAGAACAAAAGTACCACAGAACCAAATGTATACATAATGCCATCTTATTAAGGGAGTCTCCATACACACACACACACACACACACACACACACGCACCTTCCGTCTGTTGATGGCACCAAACACACAGACACACGCACGCACGCACGCGCACACACACACCCTCCCTGTATACATGGCACCAATCTTTCTATTCATTCACACACACCTTAGTCCTTGTGGTTCATCACAGTTGCCAATTCCAGGCTTCCTGCACTTTGACGTGCTCCCTGTTGTCCTCCCCATAAAAATGAACTAAAATAAATACCTCACACACACACACGCACGCACGCACGCACACACACACGCGCACACACACACACACAGCTCCTAATCATGATTGCTTTGTTCTCTTGGTACAGGTATATTACTGTCGTTATAACTCATGGCTAACAGCAGAACAGACACAGGACACACACACACTCCCAGCAATGTGACTTGAAGACTGGCGATGGGCATGATGCAGGGGGCGCTAGGACCCATAGGAGGCTCCCGATGCGGTCCTCCAGTTGACAGTGAACACTACTCCACTCTACATGTCAGACACCTTAGGGGCGGGGCATTGTCGGAGGCCGGCGTCTGATTGGGTGGAGAAAGGGGGCGGGGTGTCTGGATTCATCTGACTACAACAGGGATTCAACATGGCCAACACAGAGACACTATCAACTTTGTGTACACGTCTGTGTGTGTGTGTGTGTGTGTGTGTACGTCTGCATGTATGTGTGTGTGTACACGTCAGTGTGTGTATGCATGTGGAGTTATTTGTGGATGACATGGTTTAACATGGTTGATACAGAAACACCATCAAGTGAATATGTGTATGTTTATATGTGTGTGTGTGTGTGTGTGTGTGTGTGTGTGTGTGTGTGTGTGTGCGCATGTGTAATCATCCAAATATAAGTGGGTTTCAACATGGCGGACACATACACCATCAACTGGATAAAGAAACATGCATATTGGACCCACAGCTTTAGACATATGGGGTTGTAAGTGTGTGTGTGTGTGTGTTTGTCGTCATCGCAGTATTATTATTTGTGTTCAGGTTTGTTGCTGTTGTGTTTGGGTCACAGCTACGGTCATCAGTGTTGCTGTGTGTGTTTCTATTGCGGAGGGGCCACCTAATCGTGCCTTCCTCTGCACACACACACACCCCTGCTGTCAACCGCGTGGCCATGACGGGTGTGTGTGTGTGTGTGTGTGTTGGGGGTGGGGGGTGGCAGCACTTTGGTGGCACATTGTGCGCTGGGGGGGGTGGGCACCTTGGCACATGACAAAAGGGCACGCATGGGGGGTTACCTCCTGGGGGAAGGTGGTGTTCAGGCAGTAGAAGACGACGTGTCATACGGTGGGTGGAGCTGTGTGGTGGGGGATCTATGGGGTGTGTGTCTCCTGTGGAGGGGGTTGGGTGTTAAGGGGTGTGTATAGGGGTAAAGTCGTCTGGCTCTTTGCCATGCGACGCTGTGTGTGTATGTGTGTGTGTGAGTCCTCTAGCTCTGTGCAGTGAGAGGCTACGTATGTGTGCATGTGTGCGTGTGTGTCCCCTAGCTTTGTGCAGTGAGAGGCTATGTGTGTATGTGTGTGTATGTGTGTGTGCGTGCGTGCACGTATGTGTGTGTGTGTGAGTCCTCTAGCTCTGTGCAGTGAGACGCTGCTCGGTCAGAGAGGCCTGGTGGGATACGGTCTTGTTGTCATGGGAACGCAGCTTGGACACCACGTCTATAAAGGCCAGCGTCCGAACCTCCTTATGCAAGGGCTCTGGAGAGGAGGACAAGAGAGGAAGAGGAGAGAAGAAGAGGAGAGGAGGAGAAGAAAGGAGGAGGAGAGGAGGAGAAGAGGAGAGGAGAAGAGAGGAGGAGAAGAGGAGAGGAGGAGAGGAGAGAAGAGAGGAAGAGGAGAGGAGGAGAAGAGAGGAGAGGAGAGGGGAGGTGGAGGCAGAGAGGAGAGGAGGAGAGAGGAGAAGAGAGGAGAGCAGGAGAGGAGGAGAAGAGAGGAAGAGGAAAGGAGGAGAAGAGGAGAGGCGTGGAGAGAAAGTGAGGAGAGGAGAAGAAGAGGTGGAGGAAAGGAACAGAGGTGGAGGAGAGGAGAGCAGGAGAGGTGAAGAGAAAAAGAGGAGAGGAGGTGAAGAGAGGAGGAGAGCAGGAGAGAGAAGAGGTAGAGGAGAGCAGGAGAGAGAAGAGGTAGAGAAGTTAGAGACAATTACATTTGCACTTGTTTTTACAGTGTGTGTGAGAGAGAAAGACAGAGAGAGGTTGTGTGTGTGCATGCGTGTGTGTGTGTGTGTGACTGCATGTGTGTGAGAGAATGTGTATGTATGCGTGTATGTGTGTGTGTGTTTGTGTACCTGAGCCCATGACTGAGCATATGAGGATCATGGAGTTGTGTTTGATTTCCCGAGCACTGTGTGTGTGTGTGTGTGTGTGTGTGTGTGTGTGTGTGTGTGTGTGTGTGTGTACCTGAGCCCATGACTGAGCATATGAGGATCATGGAGTTGTGTTTGATTTCCCGAGCACTGTGTGTGTGTGTGTGTGTGTGTGTGTGTGTGTGTGTGTGTGTGTGTGTGTGTGTGTGTGTGTGTGTGTGTGTGTGTGTGTGTGTGTGTGTACCTGAGCCCATGACTGAGCATATGAGGATCATGGAGTTGTATTTGATCTCAGGAGCACTGTGTGTGTGTGTGTGTGTGTGTGTGTGTGTGTGTGTGTGTGTGTGTGTACCTGAGCCCATGACTGAGCATATGAGGATCATGGAGTTGTATTTGATCTCAGGAGCACTCCGTTCATCCGTTAGCAACTTGTGAAGAATCTGCACCAGACCGGCACCGACAAAGTCCTTCTCTGCCAGGGCTGAAACACACACACACATAAGGTCGTGTGCGCACCACATATGTATTTGGCTCTGTGAGGGGGGTCTGACCTTTGACCTCCGGGCTCACCTAGGTCGAGTGCAGCGATAATCCCCAAGGCCACCAGCGCCTCGTTCTGCATGATCATGTGCTCGCTTGTTGCCATGGTAACCAGGTGCTTCACACCACCGCTCTGAATGACTGTTCTCACAACGTCCTGCAAGAGTCACACACACACACAATTTTATTTCACAAATGTATTTGTTCCTTGTTCCCAGCTGTTGCGTGGTTAGAGAAGCTAGTATCAGATAGTACTATAGTCAGAGAAAAGAAGATAACATCACAGGGAGAGTATAACCAGAGATGCTAATATCAGAAAGTATAGGCAGAGAAGCTAATATCAGATAGAGCTACAGTCAGAGAAAAGAAGATAACATCACAGGGCGCGTATAGGCACAGAAAAGAAGCTATTAACACAGGGAGAGTATAGACAGAGAAAAGAAGCTATTAACACAGGGAGAGTATAGGCAGAGAAAAGAAGCTAATTAACACAGGGCGCGTATAGGCAGAGAAAAGAAGCTATTAACACAGGGAGAGTATAGACAGAGAAAAGAAGCTATTAACACAGGGAGAGTATAGACAGAGAAAAGAAGCTATTAACACAGGGCGCGTATAGGCAGAGAAAAGAAGCTATTAACACAGGGAGAGTATAGACAGAGAAAAGAAGCTATTAACACAGGGCGCGTATAGGCAGAAAAATGAAGCCAACACACTGTGGCCAAAATGACTTGTAAATGTGAAAAGGGTTCAGGCAGTCTTCATAATTTATCATCAAAGTTGTCTTCAAGATTGTTTTCAAGGTCAGGAATGCACTGCAAATGACTTATCTTCAGGATGAAAAATTGCTTGTTTGTAGCCTTGTTTTCCACACAGGTATAGCCATCTCACTGCTACCTCTTCTGTGTGTGTGTGTGTGTGTGTGTGTACCTTTAACTTGCTGTGTCGTATGAGTGCAGAGAGGAGGCTGTTGGACTGCCCCATCACTCCTGTGTGACCTTTGTGTGTGTGTGCTAGTGTGTGTGTGTGTGTGTGTGAATGTGTGTGTGTACCTTTAACTTGCTGTGTCGTATGAGTGCAGAGAGGAGGCTGTTGGACTGCCCCATCACTCCTGTGTGACCTTTGTGTGTGTGTGCTAGTGTGTGTGTGTGTGTGTGTGAATGTGTGTGTGTACCTTTAACTTGCTGTGTCGTATGAGTGCAGAGAGGAGGCTGTTGGACTGCCCCATCACTCCTGTGTGACCTTTGTGTGTGTGTGCTAGTGTGTGTGTGTGTGTGTGTGAATGTGTGTGTGTACCTTTGACTTGCTGTGTAGTATGAGTGCAGAGAGGAGGCTGTTGGACTGCCCCCTCACTCCTGCGTGACCTTTGTGTGTGTGTGCTAGTGTGTGTGTGTGCTAGTGTGTGTGTGTGTGTGTGTGTGTGAATGTGTGTGTGTACCTTTGACTTGCTGTGTAGTATGAGTGCAGAGAGGAGGCTGTTGGACTGCCCCATCACTCCTGCGTGACCTTTGTGTGTGTGTGCTAGTGTGTGTGTGTGCTAGTGTGTGTGTGTGTGTGTGTGTGTGAATGTGTACCTTTGACTTGCTGTGTAGTATGAGTGCAGAGAGGAGGCTGTTGGACTGCCCCATCACTCCTGCGTGACCTTTGTGTGTGTGTGCTAGTGTGTGTGTGTGTGTGTGTGAATGTGTGTGTGTACCTTTGACTTGCTGTGTCGGATGAGTGCAGAGAGGAGGCGGTTGGACTCCCCCATCACTCCTGCGTGATCTTTGGCTTCACACCACTCCACCAGCCTCTCCACCAGTTTAGAGTTAGTGCCCAGCTGATCCGCTGCGTCCGCTACACACACACACACAATAATTTAAAACATACACAGAAAATACAAAATGGTATTAGAAGTTTATATAAACGCCTGTGTGATCTTCTGTTTTAAAGGAGAAATCCGGTGTAAAATGAACTTGTGTTCATTTAGGTTATGTTAAAACATGTATGCACGTGTGTGTGTGTGTGTGTGTGTGTGTGTGTGTGTGTGTGTACCTTGTGTGTCGATGAGCATGCGTAGAGTGCCCAGGAGTTTAAACTGCACTGGTGGCATCTCAGACTGCAGGAACTTTAGCACCACCTCAGCCACGCCACCTGCCAGCATCTTGGACTTGTTTACCACTGCAGGGACCAATCAGTCAAACAATCACTCAATTAACCAATCACTCAATTAACCAATCAAGTCAACCAATCAAATAACCAATCAATTAACCAACCAGTCAATACATCAATCAAGTCACTGCCAGCATTGTAGACTTTTTCCACCAATAGAAACATCACTCAATCAATATTCCTGCCAGAATCTTTTGCACATTATCTCATCACTAGCGAAAAGGGACAATGGCACACACATAGGAAGTGAGGTGTGTACCAGGAATGGCGAGGTTTCTCAGCGCGCTCAGTGCGGCGTGTTGCACAGTGACGTTTCCTTCCTCCACATGACGTTCCAACAGTTCCAGCAGCTTCTGCACGATACCCGTCTCAACCATGTGGATACAGTTCCCATCTACACACACACACACACACACACACAAACAGAGGAAAACATTAGATGAGAGGGTTTACAGATTCTGCACAGTACCTACACCTAGCATGTGGATAAAGGTCCCATCTACACACATGTCCATGCACACACACACACACACACACACACACACACACACACGCCATGTACACACATAGGGCTCCTGTGAGTGACTGAGTGAGTGTGTGTGTGTGTGTGGTACCGTTGTGGGAGAAGTTAGCGATTGCTCCTACTGGTACGTGTGTGTGTGTGTGTGTATGCATGTGTGTGTGTGTGTGTGTGTATGTGTGTGCGGTACCGTTGCGGGCGAAGTTAGCGATGGCTCCTACTGGTATGTGTGTGTGTGTATGCGTGTGTGTGTGTGCGTGTACGGTACCATTGCGGGCGAAGTTAGCGATAGCTCCTACTGGTATGTGTGTGTGTGTATGCGTGTGTGTGTGTGCGTGTACGGTACCATTGCGGGCGAAGTTAGCGATAGCTCCTACTGGTACCTGCGTGCGTGCGTGCGTGTGCGTGCATGTTTGCGTGTGTGTGTGTGTGTGTGTATGCTACCGTTGCGGGCGAAGTTAGCGATAGCTCCTACTGGTACCTGCGTGCGTGCGTGTGCGTGCATGTTTGCGTGCGTGTGTGTGTGTGTGTGTGTGTGTGTGTGTGTGTGTGTGTGTGTGTGTGTGTTTGCGTGTGTGTGTGTGTGTGTGTGTATGCATGTGTGTGTGTGTGTGTGTGTGTGTATGCATGTGTGTGTGTGTGTGTGTGTGTGTGTGTGTGTGTGTGTGTGTGTGTGTGTGTGTGTGTATGCTACCGTTGCGGGCGAAGTTAGCGATGGCCAGGGCTCCTGCTAGCTGCAGCTGGTGGTTGTCGGAGGGCACCCAGGACAGAACCCTGTGGAACACACTCCCCTTGCCGCCCTCAAACAGCTTCTGCATCGACTCGTCTGCAACACACACACACACGCACATGCATGCACACACACGCACACACAGACAACTCTGGCATTAGTATAGGGGGCAAGAACTCAAGAACCCAGATGAGCACCTCTTGGGGTAGAAATCAGCAGTGTGTGTGTGTGTGTGTGCACTTACCACCGAGCAGCAGGAGGACCATGAGGTCGGACGCGGTCTTTAGCTGGGCGGCGTCCTCCTCCCGTTCGCTGCCCAGTGTGATTGACACCACATCCAGCAAACACTGAACTAGCCCCGCCTCCACTAACTGCAGCTTAATCACATCTAGAGAGAGAGAGAGAGACAGAGAGACAGAGAGAGAGGGAGGGAGAGAGAGAGAGAGGGAGAAAGAAAGGGAGGAAGAGAGATAGAGGAAGAGAGAAAAAGAGGGGAAGAGAGAGAGGTACAGAGGGAGAGAGAGATAGGGGCGGGAGAAAGAGAGAGAGGAATGGAGAGAGATGGGAGAGAAAAACAAGGTAGAGTGTGTCAGCAATCCAAATCACACTCACACACTCCCAGACATGACACACTTACACTGCCACACACACACTCTCACCGACACACTTCCCCGTGCACTTGCTCACATACCGAGATGCGGAGGAGAGAGACACACACACAAACACGCACACACACAAACACGCACACACACAAACTCGCACATACACAAGCACGCACACACGCACGTACGCGCACACAGACACGCACACACAGACACGCAACCCTGCTATTTGAAGCCCATGTGATTGCGCTTTAAAAAGCTTCAGACACAATCAGGGAGAAGCAGCTGCTGGGCTTAAAATGGGGTGCACACATGCACGCTCGGACACACACACACACACACACACACACACACACACACACACACACACACACACACACACACACACTTCCAGTGCCACAGCTGCAGCCACTCACACACACACACACACACACACACACACACATTTAATGCCACAGCTGCAAACACACACACACACACACACATACACATTTAATGCCACAGCTGCAAACACACACACACGGGCCTCATTACAGCAGAGAGCTGATTAAAGAGCAACATGGCAGCTCTGACAGAGAAATCACCATGACCAACCAAAACACACACACACACACACACTCACAGACACACGCACACACACACACATTAACACACACACATACACAGCATGAGTGATCATGAGCGGCAGAATGATTTAAAAGCTGAACAGGTGACTTTGGAGACAGACAGTGTGAAGGGATGCAAGGCTAATGTGTTAAATATGCAGAACACAGCTGCTATACACACACACACACACACACACACACATACACGCAAAAACACACACATACACAGCTGCTACACACACACCCATATACATGCACGCACACACACACACAGCTGCTACACACACATGCACACACGTGTCTGGTAGATATAGCCCATGTTCCAGCCACATATTAGCTTGAGCTCCAGTTAGCCTATTCACTAATCAGCTGATCCTAATTAGCCCAACTAGCCCTGTCATCAGACAGGTCCATCAGCTAATTGGTCAACACACCTACATTAACCGCAAAAGGGATACAGGACAGGACTTTTACTTTAAAATAATAATGTCATTGTGTGATGGACATATAGACCAATCGGCTTCAAAATAGTGATGTCATTCTGTGATAGAGATACAGATCCCTCAGCTTTAAAATAGTGATGTCATTCTGTGATAGAGATGTAGACCAGTCAGCTTTGAAATAGTGATGTCATTCTGTGATGGAGATTTCCACCAATCAGCTATATAAAGACCAATCAGTTATAGACCAACCAGCTGAGAGATTTCTGGGTGTGGCCATCTTGTAGAGTAGACATGAAGCATCATCAAGGACTACACACATCCTGGCTACCACCTCTTCAACCTGCTGCCCTCTGGCAGACGCTACAGGGCCATACCAGCCAAAACAAACAGACTTAGAGACAGCTTCTTCCCGAGGGCAGTCACTATACTCAACTCCAACCTACACTGACGAACTGACTTGCTTGAACATAACACTGTAACACTGCACTACGTTCTAAGACAGCCAACCTGACAGGCATCACTCTGCGTACTGTATCATTTATTTAATTTATATTATCACTGTAATCATTTGCACCATTATGTTACTGCTATCTGCACTCTATCTGTTTTACTGTTATTTGTTAATTATCAATTGCACTATAATATCAAGGCAGTCCATCTGTTTCTTTAGCTGCCTACTGCACATATTGGATAGGTGGGTGAAAATGCCTTGATACCTCCATCTATTTATGCTGTCAGTCACACCAGTCACTTTATTGTCATACCTGCTGCTGATATGTGCCTGTTTATCTCCAGGCTTTGCACAAGTCTATGCACAGTCTATGCAACTTTTTACAGACAGTAGATCATATTAGTTATTGTACAGTCTATGTTAATTCCTGTACTTAATTCTTGTACTTAGTAGTTTTTATAGTAGTTTTTATTGTACATATCTCTCCTTGTTTATTTATGTGTGCACATTATGGGGAAGCTTGTAATCTCATTATACTTGTATAATGACAATAAAGGCATTCTATTCTATTCTATTCTATGAACCACCATGAAGCATCTTGGCATATCCACCATCTTTGCTCCCATAGACATGAACCACCATGAAGCATCTTGCCATATCCACCATCTTTGTTCCCATAGACATGAACTAGCATAAGGTATCTTGCCATATCCACCATCTTTGTTCCCATAGACATGAACTAGCATAAGGTATCTTGCCATATCCACCATCTTTGTTCCCATAGACATGAACTAGCATAAGGTATCTTGCCATATCCACCATCTTTGTTCCCATAGACATGAACTAGCATAAGGCATCTTGCCATATCCACCATCTTTGTTCCCATAGACATGAACTAGCATAAGGTATCTTGCCATATCCACCATCTTTGTTCCCATAGACATGAACTAGCATAAGGTATCTTGCCATATCCACCATCTTTGTTCCCATAGACATGAACTAGCATAAGGTATCTTGCCATATCCACCATCTTTGTTCCCATAGACATGAACTACCATAAGGTATCTTGCTCTGCCTATCTGCCATCTTTGCTCCCATAGACATGAACTAGCAT
>CM050200.1:1964298-1971798 GCA_027475355.1 Coilia nasus
GGTTAAAAACAGCCCAACCTGGACATTATCAAAAACAAAAGCATTAATCACACAGAAAACCACAAACACAATACCACTGGTAAATAATAATAATAATAATAATAATAATAATAATAATAATAATAATAATAATAATAATAATAATAATAATAATAATAATGCATGCCAATGATAACATGGTGTAGTTTTGAAGGGAGGGGTGCAGGGAAGAGGTTAGCATCTTCAGCATCGCTAACCTTCAGCATCGCTAACCTTCAGCATACATTAGCATTTACGTCACCTACTCCTCCAGTAGATGACAGTCTCACATACACACACATACACACACACACTTGCATCCCCCCAACCCCCCGGCGAAGATGGAACTCCACAGACAGCTACGGCTCACTTCAAGTAGCTCTACACACGCGCACACACACGAAAAACAATATAACAACTAAACACTTACTCAAACACACACAAGCACTGCCTTAAAAATGCTCAGCACAATACAAACAACACAAACTCACCACAGTCATGAACACACACACACACACACACACACACACACACACACACACACACACACACTACCCCACAGAGACTCATTAGAGAGCCAAGTTGACAGGCTCACTGCCACAGCAGACAGCTGAGCTTATGCACGCACGCACACACACACACACACACACACACACACACACACACACACACACGTAGCAGCTGAGAGTGTTTAAAGCCTGTAGTTGTTTCCTGTCGTCATCCCACAGGAGACCATGAGCAGACAACATGGCCTCCCACTGTGTGTGTGTGCGTCTGTGAGTCATAAGCAGACAACAACCTCAGTCTGTGTGTGATGATGACGATGACGAGGACACTGAGGAAGATTGATGATTCTGCAACAGCATGTGAGTGCAGGGAAGGAAAGGTTGCAGGCCTAAAACACCACTCACTTCACAGCTCTGCTGATACCACCACCCCCCCACCCCCACTCACACACACACACACACACACACACACACACACACATACAGAGGCTGCTGCCCACCCTCTACTCACAGTCCTAGCCTCCCAGCGAGTGTGTGATTCAGACTGAGCATCTGTGCGTGGGTGTGTGTGTGTGATTAAGTGCAAGACAGTCTAACAAGAAGGGGGTGCAGAATACTGGGCCTCATTCCAAACACACACAGTGGCCAACAGAGAGGAGCAGAGGCACAGTACTTTACAGACAGCCACAGACACCACTCACCAATGACTGCTGGCCCACAGACGCCACTGACCAATCACTGCTGGCCCACAGACGCCACTGACCAATCACTGCTGGCCCACAGACACCACTCACCAATGACTGCTGGCCCACAGACGCCACTGACCAATCACTGCTGGCCCACAGACGCCACTGACCAATCACTGCTGGCCCACAGACGCCACTGACCAATGACTGCTGGCCCACAGATGCTACTGACCAACCACTGGTGGCCCACAGACACCACTGACCAATGACTGCTGAGTCACAGTCACACACACACACACACACACACACACACACAGACGGACACACACACACACACACAGACGTACATATACAAATACACACAGAAATATACACAGACAGACACCCACACACACAGACATCCACAGAAACAGACACACACGCACACAGACACATTCCAGAAGTGCTTCCTGTGTGCCCTTCTGGAACTGGCTCACGAGAGCTCCAGAATGCTACTGGCCAGCACATTCCACATTCCCATCTGCAACCTGGAGGACTAACAGCACTTTACAAACACAGACATACATATTTACATTTACACACTCACACGTAACACATACACACAGACATACATATTTACATTTACACACTCACATGTAACATATACACACAGACATACATATTTACATTTACACACTCACACGTAACACATACACACAGACATGCACACAGACATACACAAAAGGAGACTGCAGCTGAACCTCTTCTAAAAAACACATTCCACAGATGCCCCCCCCCTCTCTCTCTCCCTCTCTCTCTCTTTCTCTCTTTCTCTCTCTCCCTCTCTCTCTCTCTCTCTCTCTCTCTCTCTCTAACATCTTCAGGATGCTGCTGCTCATATTTATTCCCATGAATAGAAATCTCTCCATCCCTTTCACAATCAACATATCCCTCTCACAATCAACATATCCCTCTCACAATCAATAGATCAATCTCACAATCAATATATCCCTCTCACAATCAATAGATCAATCTCACAATCAATATATCCCTCTCACAATCAATATATCCCTCTCACAATCAATAGATCAATCTCACAATCAATAGATCAATCTCACAATCAATAGATCAATCTCACAATCAGTATATCCCTCTCACAATTCCACAATCAATATTTTAATCAATCTCACAGTCAACATATTCCTCCCACAATCAACATGTCCCTCTCACAATCAACATATCACCCTCTCACAATCAATATATCAATCTCACAATCAATATATCAATCTCACAATCAATATATCAATCTCACAATCAATATATCAATCTCACAATTAATATATCCCTCTCACAATTCCACGATCAATATTTCAATCAAACTCACAATCAACATATCCCTCTCACAATCAATACATCCTTCTCACAATCCCACAATCAATATATCAGTCTCACAATCAATACATCAATCTCTCCATCTGTGATTTCCATTATTTCTCTGCGCCCATCTAACCTCACACCATTCAACATGAGAAAACACACACACACACACACACACACACCCAACTACCAAACAACACTGAACACCTCGCAGAAAGAGCTACCTAACACTGTTGAACTTCTCCCTTACACAC
This sequence comes from Coilia nasus, assembly GCA_027475355.1. Lineage (NCBI taxonomy): Eukaryota > Metazoa > Chordata > Actinopteri > Clupeiformes > Engraulidae > Coilia > Coilia nasus. The sequence continues at coordinate 1,967,119 of CM050200.1, forward strand.
ACTGTAAGAATCATTTAGCAGTGTTGGATAGCATACACACACACACACATCCACAAACAGTTCCTCTCTCTACTCAACACACAGTCAATGCTTCACACACTATAAGACCACAATACCACACACACACACAAACACGGCAATCTGAAGAACACACTCGAATTTAGAAAGGCAATAACCTCAAACACACACACACAGCGATCTCAGTCCTGAAGAACACACTCTGATATGTCAGTTCTTATGTCAGTTCTTATGACTGTCATGGTTTGCATCCAAAAAGTAGGTGCTGCCTTCCGGTTTGCGTGTGTGTGTGTGTGTGTGTGTGTGTGTGTGTGTGTGCCTTCTAGTCAGTGTCTACCACTTATCCATCATAGCAGTAGCGTCTACATAGCACCCTAGCTAGTAGCAGGTACAACTGGGACGTACTACAACACAGCCATCTTGCCTGCCCTTTTTGTAGTGTGGTGGCTAATAGGTTAGCGTAGTGTGGTGGCTAATAGGTTAGTGTAGTGCGATGGCTAATGGGTTAGCGTAGTGTGGTGGCTAATGGGATAGTGTAGTGTGGTGACTAATGGGATAATGTGATGTGGTGGCTAATGGGGTAGCGTAGTGTGGTGGCTAATGGGATATTATGGGATAGCGTAGTGTGGTGGCTAATACGATAGTATAGTGCAGTGACTAATGGGTTAGCGTACTGTGGTGGCTAATGGGATAGTGTAGTGTGGTGGCTAATAGGATAATGTGATGTGGTGGCTAATGGGTTAGCGTAGTGTGGTGGCTAATGGGATAGTGTAGTGTGGTGGCTAATGGGTTAGCGTAGTGTGGTGGCTAATGGGATAGTGTAGTGTGGTGGCTAATGGGATAATGTGATGTGGTGGCTAATACGATAGTGTAGTTACATTACATTACACTTAGCTGACGCTCTTATCCAGAGCGACTTACAGATATTTACAGGGTTTCAGTTACAGGCCCTGGAGCAGTGTGGGGTTAGATGCCTTGCTCAAGGGCAATTCAACCGTGGGTAGGGCGGGATTCGAACCGACAACCTTCGGATTGCAAGACCAATTCCCTAACCACTAGGCCACAGCTGCCCACAAGTGTAGTGTAGTGTAGTGTGGTGGCTAATAGGTTAGCGTAGTGTGGTGGCTAATGATTTAGCGTAGTGTGGTGGCTAATGGGTTAGCATAGTGAGGTGGCTAATAGGCTAATAGGATAGCATACTGTGGTTCGCTTGCACACTGCAAAATTCTGCTAAAAGTAGCCAGCCATCCAGGAGCCTTTGGCCTTCTACTGAAAGCCTACTGAGGTATGTGTGCATGTAACATCTGTGTGTGTGTGTGTGTGTGTGTGTGAGACTTACGGCTATCATAGCAGATGTTTCCGAGCGCTCGTCCCGTCTGCAGCAGCACTTCCTGGTCCTGAGAGCTCAGCAGCTGCACCAGCGGAGGAATCAGACCCGCCTCCACACACACACCCCGCATACACTCTGCAGAGAGATAGATATCATCGTTAGCACCACACACACACACACACACACACACACACACACACACACACACACACACACACACACACACACAGCTGCACCAGCGGAGGAATCAGACCCGCCTCCACACACACACCCCGCATACACTCTGCAGAGAGATAGATATCATCGTTAGCACCACACACACACACACACACACACACACAGCTGCACCAGCGGAGGAATCAGACCCGCCTCCACACACACACCCCGCATACACTCTGCAGAGAGATAGATATCATCGTTAGCACACACACACACACACACAGCTGCACGAGCGGAGGAATCAGACCCGCCTCCACACACACACACGCCTCATACACTCTGCAGAGAGACATGATTGTTAGCACTGCGCACACACACACACACTGCATACACTCTCGAGACAGAGAGAGACACGTCATTTACATTTACATTAAAAACACATACACACACCCCGCATACACTGTGGAGAGAGAGAGACGATATATGTCATTAACAGACACACCCACCCACACCTCATACACTCTGGAGAGGGGGACATGATCATTAACACACACACACACACACACACACACAGACACACACCTTCAGCTCTTTGCCATCTGCTGATGGTCTGTTAGGGTCACTCATCACATTCCTGCTTCTTTATATGGGGACAGCTTTCATGCTGCACCAAGGACAACACACACACACGCACGCACACAGACACACACGCACGCACACAGACACACACACACAGACATAAACACACACAAACACACACACAAACCCACACACAAACACACACACTCCAAAAATAAAATCAGAGGAATGAAACAAGGAAGGAAACTGGCACAGGTGAGAAATAGCAGATGAAACACAGAGGGGGTCACGAAGAGAGAGAGAGAAAAAGAGAGGGAGAGAGGAAGGGAGAGAGGAAGGGAGAGAGAGGTAGAGAGAGAGGGACAGAGGGAGGGAGAGAGAGATAGAGAGGGAGAGAGAGGGGGGTGAGAGGGATAGAGAGGGCAATTAGACAAAAAGAGAGGGAGAGAGATAGGAAGAGGAAGAGAGAGAGAGAGAGAGAGAGAGAGAGGGAGGGGGGAGACGGAATGAGGGAGGGAGGGAGAGGGTGAAAGAGAGGGAGAGGGGGATTTGAAATAAAGAGATGGGAGAGAGAAGATAGGGAGAGAGGGAAATGAGAGGATTATACTAGAGAGAAAAACCACAGCAGAGAGACAAAAGAAGAGAGGAGAGTGGGACCGAGGAGGAGGGAGAGGGTGAAGGGGGGGGTTGAGAGGGAGAAAGGGAGAACGAGAGGGAGAGAGAGGAGAAAGGGAGAACGAGAGGGAGAGAGAGAGAGGAGAAAGGGAGAACGAGAGGGAGAGAGAGAGGAGAAAGGGAGAACGAGAGGGAGAGAGAGAGAGGAGAAAGGGAGAAAGATGGGAAGGGAAAGAGGAGTGGGTGAGACAGAGACTCTCGGAGGGAGAAATAAAGAGAATGAATGAGAGCCAAAGAGAAGAATGTAGTCTAGCAGCCGTTAAGCCTGTGACATACTTCCACACATGCTCATCGCGTAAGGAGCAACTTACGATAATATGCTCATCACTACGGCGCATCGTGTAACAAGAGTGACGATAATGTGGTCATCACCACGGTGCGTCGTGTAACAAGAGTGACGATAATGTGGTCATCACTACGGCGCGTCGTGTAACAAGAGTGACGATAATGTGGTCATCACCATGGCGCGTCGTGTAACAAGAGTGACGATAATGTGGTCATCACTACGGCGCGTCGTGTAACAAGAGTGACGATAATGTGGTCATCACTACGGCGCGTCGTGTAACAAGAGTGACGATAATGTGGTCATCACTACGGCGCGTCGTGTAACAAGAGTGACGATAATGTGGTCATCACTACGGCGCGTCGTGTAACAAGAGTGACGATAATGTGGTCATCACTACGGCGCGTCGTGTAACAAGAGTGACGACACTGTGGTCATCACCACAACGCGTCGTGTAACAAGAGAGTGACAAAATGCGGTCATCACTATGGCGCGTTGTGTACCAAGAGACGATAATGTGGTCATCACCACGGCGCGTCGTGTAAGAAGAGAGTGACGATAATGCGGTCATCACTACGGCGCTTCGCGTAACAAGAGCCGATAATGTGCTTATGTGTAACAAGAGAGTGACAATAATGTCATCATTACGTACATAGCATAACGAGCAATTTATGATAATGTGGTCATCACTGCGGTGTAATGAGCGAGTTCTGATATTGGGCGCATCATCATTTGACTGAAAAAACAACCATACACACTCACACACACTCCCAAGCAGAAATGTGTGTGTGTGTGTGTGTGTGTACCGTTCTTGGCGATCTCTGCGATGAGGTTGGCCACTTTGGGCGTGCAGGGGGACGGTGTGTGTGTGTGTGTGCATGTGTGTGTGTGTGTGTGTACCGTTCTTGGCGATCTCTGCGATGAGGTTGGCCACTTTGGGGGTGCAGGGGGACGGGGAGGCCAGCAGGGACGGCAGCAAGGGGAGGAGCCCCATCTCTTGGACACGCCCACTCACCTCCGCATCTGATGGAGGGATAGAGACAGGGAGGGGGGGAGGGAGGGGGGGGGGGAGAGGGAGAGGGACAGAGAAGGGGAGAAAGAGAGAGAGGGAGGGGGAAGAGAGAGAGAGAGAGAGAGAGAGAATAGGAAGTGTTATTCAGGTGAAATAACACAAGAAATGTCACCAGGGATTATGAAATCATGTTGAACTAAAATACTGATTTCCCTGACAACAGTACAGCTAGAGTACTTATATTTATTTTGAAACTTCCTTTGCTGCACACAAACTCTGTTGATGTTTTGCTTTAGTGCTTTGATTTGCCTCCTGTCTGCCTCTGGAGATGGAACAACACAAGACAATATTCTGAGTCTGCCTGCAATACCACCTTTAGCCACAATCCTCCATGTGGCACTATTAGCACGGAGGAGTCTGAACATCACTGAGGCACTTTCCAGAGCAGTGGCTCTCTTATAGTATTGCCAGGCAAAAGGCAAAAGACTGTTCGATTTCCTCCATCCTCTGTCCATCCTGTCCTGTCTCCTCCCCCCTCACCTTGCCCGTGATGACATCATCGGGCGTGACTGATCTGGGGTCAGGTGCTGTATGCAGCGCTGCATTAGTTGGGAACGTGGCCTA
>CM050200.1:1986798-1989298 GCA_027475355.1 Coilia nasus
TTTTTCCGTCCGTGAACGCAGCCTCCTGTGGCGGGCACAGCTTGTGAGCTGATCTTGACAGCCCTTTAAGACTTAGTTGGTCATTTCGTGAACCATGCGCGACAGCTGCTGGGAAGGGTTAAATACTACCTAACTCGTGTACATCAGCATTAACGTGTCCAGTCAATGAGAGTAAAATGAGTCCTGAAGGGGTTTTCTCCCTACCATATGGAAAGGAAACGCATCCTTGCTCTCTCCGCACACCTTCGTCGCCGCGCTGCTGGCGCCCGCACTCACCTCACTCACCAGCCCCTGCCAGTCGCTCTCTCGCCGGCTGGAAGAGCTCACTGTCGCGGGGAGGCCTCCGTCCATCGCTCGGCACGCCGAAACGCGGGATATTATTTATTACAGACCACACTAGCACAGCAAAAAGAGTTCTGAGCAACACCCCAACATCCACGCGGAACTCCTCCCACGCGTTGTTTACTCTCCGTCACCTGCTCATGAGAAGGTCCGGTTACCAAGAGGAGTCACGTGCAACAGTCTGGGCGTTTAAGGACCTGTTGAATAGAAGCACCCCGCGCTTATTAAAATCAATTTTAGTTTTCATATCGCTGTCTGTCTGGCCAATGGCCAATGTTATATGTACAACAGATAGACTAAGAGACAGACATGGGTGTACAGAAAAGAGTTTTACAATGCAATTTCATTCATTTGAAATTAATTTAATGAATATTAACTGTTACATTATGCTGAAGTGTAGATTAATTACCAATTTGTGAGCATGGCCCACAAACCCTTTTACCAATTAAGATCAGTGGAGTAATGCTAAAACTTAGAAAGCATAGCAGTAGCCTAGCGTAAAACAATAAAAGGTGTTTGGATGCCATGAAGCCTCCAGAGCCTTAAGTACAGCAATACTGATATCACTCACACACACACACACACACACACACACATGGTCATCACACACACACACACACACATGCGCACGCATGCACTGACATCACTCACACATGGCCCCCAGAGCCTCCCCATCCCCCAAACAAAATAAAAATAAAAATAAAAACAAATGTGTGCATGGATGTTTCCAATGTCAAGGCCTATTGCATGAAGCAACACCCCAAATGTGTGTGGAGAGTTAGAGTTAACTATCAGATGTGGAGTTACACTAAAACTCTAACTCCATATCTGATGTAATGCAGTTTAGACATCAGATGTGAATTACAGTGGAGTTAGAGTTTTTGTGTGTGTAATGCAGTTTAGACATCAGATGTGAGTTAGAGTTTTTGTGTGTGTAATGCAGTTTAGACATCAGATGTGAGTTAGAGTTTTAGTGTGTGTAATGCAGTTTAGACATCAGATGTGAGTTAGCGTTTTTGTGTGTGTAATGCAGTTTAGACATCAGATGTGAGTTAGAGTTTTTGTGTGTGTAATGCAGTTTAGACATCAGATGTGAGTTAGCGTTTTTGTGTGTGTAATGCAGTTTAGACATCAGATGTGTCAAGGCCTCTGGGGCCAAAGCACAGCATCCCCAAAACAGCTGATAAAGTCCACCAGGTTTGAAAGGGAGTCTGTGAGTGTGATAAGCAAGCATTTGTGTTTAAATGTGTGTTTCAGTGAGTGTGTGTGTGCATGCATGTGTGTGTTTGTGTGGGTCAGTGTTCGCATATACTCTGGCATTACAGACACACACACAAACACTGACATCATTCACACACAAACACACACACACACACACACACACACACACACACACACACAAAACAGCTGATAAAGTCCACCAGGTTTGAAAGGGAGTCTGTGAGTGTGATAAGCAAGCATTTGTGTTTAAATGTGTGTTTCAGTGAGTGTGTGTGTGCATGCATGTGTGTGTTTGTGTGGGTCAGTGTTCGCATATACTCTGGAATTACAGACACACACACAAACACTGACATCATTCACACACAAACACACACACACACACACACACACACATACACACACACACACACACACACACAGGCGCAGACCCACAACTATTACAACTCATTTTAAACACTAGGTGGCGACATTGACCAGTGAGTTCCATATTATATGACAATCTGCTCTCTCTCTCTCTCTCTCTCTCTCTCTCTCTCTCTCTCTCTCTCTCTCTCTCTCTCTCTCTCTCTCTCTCTCTCTCTCTCTCTCTCTCTTTTTCCCCCTCTCTCGGTGGTGTTGAAAGTGTTATTGCTGACTGTGGAGTACTAATGGCCGCACTCTGGACATGGCTGCGTTGCTGCTTACTGTCGACTTTAAGTAAGTACTCTAAACATTGCCACACACACACACACACTCACACACACACACACACACACACTATTGTATCCAATTAATGATTTGCTGTTTGTTGTCCTCAGGTGGATCTCTGTTAGGGGGGAAGATCACACAGACACCCCCCTTCATCTCTGCACGGGCCGGAGATGATGTCCGTCTCACCTGCCTCCATCCCCACGATGTGAGCTTCTCTTTCCTCTGGATGAAACAGGCTGTGGGAGAG
>CM050200.1:1996798-2024298 GCA_027475355.1 Coilia nasus
TACATACAGTAGTTGTAATTAGTTATTAATTAGATGATGTGTATCAAAATGTACTGAAATGAAAAACCCTTTATTTGTAATTCCTATAAACAACACTAAGCTTTTCTTAGTGGCCTGACTGTCGTGGCTGAGAACCCCAGTTGGACTCCAGTTCTCTAATCTCTGTGAATTCATTCTCCATGTGGAATAATCTCAGACAAAGAACACGGTCAGCCAGCAGTTACTGAGCAGCCAGACTCACTGTCGCCCCCCTCTGGTGGCAACGGGACGCGTATGTGTGTTGAAGGTAAAAACAACCTTGTTTATAGCAGGTCATCTCAGCTGTGTTGTGAATAATATAACATCATCACCTCCGCCAAGGACTTCCTGTTTTTACTGGAGTTGTTTTGTTTGGCTGTTTGTTTGTTAGTTAGCAGCTTTACACAAAGATTAAAAACAGCTTGCATGACAATTTTTGGAAAGGTTGGAAATGGGAAATTATTAGATTTTAGTTATGATCGAGATCCAGGAATCATTTGATTATTGGGAGATAGGACATGGCTTGGGGAAGGCCTGCACTGTCTGAGTGCTTCCTAGTTGTAAATGTGTTTGCGTGGTTCATGAATACTTAGTTTAGAGAGAACCTCAATATGCTAGCACAGCATGCTAGCCCATGCCTGGTTTATTTTACATTAAGGATGTTGTTTTTATCACCACACTATCAGGTGACTGCTGTGAGCCAATCATGCTCCTTGTTGTGTCATCGGTGGCCACCCTGCTGCTTGTGATGAGCCTGCTGGGAAACGTAGCCCTCTGTCTGAGGATGAGCAAGTCACGCTCAGCCAGCCAATCAGGTCAGTCCTCTTCAGATGAGTCCCGGTCAGCCAGCCAATCAGGTCAGCCCTTTTCAGATGAGTCACAGTCAGCCAGACCCTTATCCCTGCCCCCTAACTCTGACCCTTATCCCTGCCCCCTAACTCTGACCCCTAACTCTGACCCCTAATGCAGACCCCTAACTCTGACCCCTAACTCTGACCCCTAACTCTGACCCTTATCCCTGCCCCCTAACTCTGACCCCTGACTCTGACCCCTGACCTGCCCATCCTCAGAAGAACTCTGCTTGTCCTTTCTTCTTCTCTCTGTCCACCCCTCAGGTGTCTCTGTGTGACGCCTCTGTTGTCTGCGTAACATCTGTGTGTGTGTGTGCGCATGCGTGTGGGTGTTTGTGTGCATGTGTATGTGTTTGTGTAAGGCCTCTGTTCTCTGCGTAATGTGTGTGTGTATGTGTGTGTAACATGTGTGTGTGCGTCTGTGTAATGACTCAGTTCTCTGCGTAATGTGTGTGTCTGTATGTGTGTGTTTGTGTGTGTATTAGTGTAATGCCTCTGTTCTCTCAGGTGTGTTTCCGTAACACCTCTGTTCTCTGCGTAACATCTGTGTGTGTGTGTGTGTGTGTGTGTGTGTGTGTGTGTGTGTGTGTGTGTGTGTGTGTGTGTCTGTGTAACACCTCTGTTATCTGTTCTTTCATTCCAGCCTCGGAGACAGGTGATAGGACACAGGTAAGAGCACGGGACAGGTGTGTGTGTGTGTGTGTGTGTGTGTGTGTGTGTGTGTGTGTGTTAGCCATGAGCTGCTTCCCCAGCTGATAGGACACAGGTAAGAACATGGGGACAGGTGTGTGTGTGTGTGTGTGTGTGTGTGTGTGTGTGTGTGTGTGTGTGTGTTAGCCATGAGCTGCTTCCCCAGCTGATAGGACAGGTAAGAGCACGGGACAGGTGTGTGTGTGTGTGTGTGTGTGTGTGTGTGTGTGTGTGTGTGTGTAGCCATGAGCTACTTCCCCAGCTGATAGGACAGGTAAGAGCACGGGACAGGTGTGTGTTCGTTACCCTTCAGGTAAGACAGGTAGGGTAAGCTGAGACAGGTAACGACACATGAGACAAGTGTGTGTATGTTAGCTTGAGGTAGGACAGGTGTGTGTGTCAGCCATGAAGTAGGACAGGTGTGTGTGTGTGTGTGTGTGTGTGTGTGTGTGTGTGTGTGTGTGTGTGTGTGTGTGTGTGTGTGTGTGTGTGTGTTAGCCATGAGCTGCTTCCAATGTTGTTATTTTCACACCTTCTTATGTCTGCAGCTGATTGGAAGAACATGTTAAAAGACCTCCACTACTGTAAACATGCATGTTCAAATTTAAAGACCTGGTGTGTCTATCAGTCTGCCTGCCTGTCTGTCTGCCTCTCCCTCTCTCCCTCTCGCTCTCTCTCTCTCTCTCTCTCTCTCTCGCTCTCTCTCTCTATACATAGTGATGTTCTCTCTCTCTCTCTCGCTCTCTCTCTCTCTCTCTCTCTCTCTCTCTCTCTCTCTCTCTCTGTATGTCTGTGTTCTAAATCACATGAAATAGAGAGAAAGTGAGAGTGTGGCCATGTGGAAATGAGCATTTCTGGATTGTGAGGTCCTTGCCTAAGCAGACGGAGGCCTTGTCACAGAGGTCTAGAGGACACACACACACACATACACACACACACACACACACACACAGACACACACATACACACACACACACACACACACACACACACACACACATACACACACACACACACACACACACAGCGACCAATACCTACTCTTTGACTCACACACACACACACACAGCGACCAATACCTACTCTTTGACTCACTCACACACACACACACACACACACACACACACACACAGCGACCAATACCTACTCTTTGACTCTCATCACCCACACACAACCACACAACACAACACAAACACTAGAACTTGTGGTTGCCCCAACTGGGCATTAATGAAGACAGGAAAAAGAAACCAAGACACCAACCAACACAAAGTCAAAGTCCTTTAAAGTCTTCTCTGTATGTCTGTGTTGTAAATCACATGAAATAGAGAGAGAGTGAAAGTGTGGCCATGTGGTCTCTGTGAGGCTGAGGTTCATACAGATTTAGCTCTGTATTTAACCAGTGGTTGTATGTGTGGTTGTGTGTACATGTCTGCTTCATTAGGCATATGTGTGTGTGTCTGTGTGTGTGTGAGTGAGTGTCTTTATGGTTTGTGTGTGTCTGCATTTTTAATTAATATATGTGTGTGTGTGTCTGTGTGCCAGCAGGACCGTAATGATGTAACCTATGCCACAGTGCAGTTCAGTGTGTCACAGAGGGGCTCCCAGCAGAAAGACAGACACACACACCCCCAGCACACACTCTACTCTCCTGTCCGCTGCCAAAACAGGAAGTGAAAGCAGGTCATGTGATGCCACCCTGGAGGGCCTCTGCACACATACTACCACTGTCATGGTTACCATAGTGACAAGGGACTCACCTGATTGGGTGACAGTTGCCATGCTTACCACAGTGACCAGGGACTCATGGGATTTGGTGACAGGGGCCTTGGTCAACTGTATGGATTGGTTGATGGGGTCATGGTTACTGTAGCAACAAGAAGCTCCCAGGATTGGCTGACAGTGGTTATGGTTGCTATAGCGATGGATGAACACACAGACAATGTCAAGATGATGGCAGACTCACTTATCTGGTTGATGGTGGCCATGGTTGCTATGGGGTAGCTATGGAGTTGCTATGGGGAAGCTATGGGGTTGCTATGGGGTCGCTATAGTGATGACACCATGTTTAAAATGACAGTGGATTATGATGATGATGATGATGATGATGATTATTTAGATTCACAGACACATATGCCCACAGACTGTTTTTTTCCTATGGTTGATGTGTTGTGATACTGTATAAAATACTAATACTAGTACTACTACAAATAATAATAATAATAATAATAATAATAATAATAATAATAATAATAATAATATACCTGTATAATAGCATATCTGTGCAGCAATGTCTCTGCTGTTAAGGTGTGAGTTACGGTATGAGTGAGTTACGGTATGAGTTACGGTATGAGTTACGGTATGAGTTACGGTATGAGTGACTTACAGTATGAGTTACGGTATGAGTTACGGTATGAGTGAGTTACGGTATGAGTTACGGTATGAGTGAGTTACGGCATGAGTTACGGTATGAGTTACGGTATGAGTGAGTTAGGGTATGAGTTACGGTATGAGTGAGTTACGGCATGAGTTACGGTATGAGTGAGTTACGGCATGAGTTACGGTATGAGTTACGGTATGAGTGAGTTAGGGTATGAGTTACGGTATGAGTTACGGTATGAGTGAGTTACGGCATGAGTTACGGTATGAGTTACGGTATGAGTGAGTTACGGTATGAGTTACGGTATGAGTGAGTTACGGCATGAGTTACGGTATGAGTTACGGTATGAGTGAGTTAGGGTATGAGTTACGATATGAGTTACGGTATGAGTGAGTTACGGCATGAGTTACGGTATGAGTTACGGTATGAGTGAGTTACGGTATGAGTTACGGTATGAGTGAGTTACGGCATGAGTTACGGTATGAGTTACGGTATGAGTGAGTTACGGTATGAGTTACGATATGAGTTACGGTATGAGTGAGTTACGGCATGAGTTACGGTATGAGTGAGTTACGGTATGAGTTACGGTATGAGTTACGGTATGAGTGACTTACAGTATGAGTTACGGTATGAGTTACGGTATGAGTTACGGTATGAGTTATATTTGCAGTGGAAGAGAGCAAATTAATAAACTCTTTCTACTCATATGTGTTTTGCACATCTGTTTACACACAGACACACACGGTTGCCCGAACTGGGCATTAATGAAGACAGGAAAAAGAAACCAAAACACCAACCAACACAAAGTCAAAGTCCTTTAAATACACTCACGTGAACATTTTGGACAAGGAAAACAGGTGGTTTAAGAGAGGAATGATCTATGTCCATCTATGTCCATCTAGAGCAACCATCTTTGAACAGTCATCATCTATCTGCTACACACCATTTTGCCTTGAGATCCCATCCTAGGAAGTGTAACGGCTCTTCACCACCAGAGCAGTTCTCATTCTCTGGATCATGTGACCACAGTGACTCTCACTCCAATTGACACCTTGACGGGTGACTCATGTGACCTTTTGTCATCGAATGAGGGGTGTGGCCTATAGCTCCACCTCCAGTGATCTAGAGATATAGCCCCTGGCCCTTTGGTCACATGACGAGGGGTGTGGTCTATAGCTCCACCTCCAGTGATCTAGAGATATAGCCCCTGGCCCTTTGGTCACATGACGAGGGGTGTGGTCACATGATGGGGGGTGTGGCCTATAGATTACAGCTCCACCTCCAATGATCTAGAGATATAGCCCCTGGGCCTTTGGTCACATGACGAGGGGTGTGGTCACATGATGGGGTGTGTGGCCTATAGATTACAGCTCCACCTCCAGTGATCTAGAGATATAGCTCCTGGCTCTCCATAATCACCCCAGAACTGAAGAAGTTCCTCAATGGTGGAACAACCTACCAGTCACTACAAGAGCAGCAACATCCCTCTTGACCTTCAAAAGGCTCGTGAAGACCCTTCTTTTCCGAGACTGCTTCACTTCCTAACAAAACTAATCTCTACTAACTATCTCTTATATAGGTGCCTTTGATGTTCTCTACACATCTGTTAGCTTATTTAGGTCCTCCTTTTGTAAGTCTCTTTGGATAAAAGCGTCTGCTAAGTACAATGTAATGTAAAAAAAAAGCCTTTTGGATGAAAGGTGAAACACCTTCAAGCTCCAAAAAGAAGTCCAGTTGCACACAACTTAGCCTGGTAGTCACAGACACACACTACACAGGGGTTGTGTAGTTCCTATGCCTGTCTGTAGGGGGCATCAGTAGTAGTGAGGGCCTCTGTTACTGACCTATGGAGTCGGCTAACAACCAGCCTCACTGCTAATCTACAGTTGCCACATCGTGTAACCAGAGTGTGTGTGTGTGTGTGTGTGTGTGTGTGTGTGTCCGTGCCCAGTCAAATATGTGCAACAATAAGACCTGACAACCTTAAGTATTCTCTCTGTCTGTCTGTCTCTCTCTTTTTCTCTCTCTCTGTCTATCTCTCTCTCTTTCTCTCTGTCTGTCTCTCTGTCTTTCTCTCTCTCTGTCTGTCTCTCTCTCTTTCTCTCTCTCTGTCTGTCTCTCTCTCTGTCTGTCTCTCTCTCTTTCTCTCTCTCTGTCTGTCTCTCTCTCTTTCTCTCTCTCTCTGTGTGTCTCTCTCTCTTGCTCTCTCTCTTTCTGTTTCTCTCTCTTTCTCTCTGTCTGTCTGTCTCTCTCTCTTTCTCTCTCTGTCTGTCTCTCTCTCTTTCCGCCTCCTTGCCTTCTCTCTGTTTTACCTGTATTACGCTATCTCTCTCTCACACACACACCATCTCTCTCTCCTTCTCTCTCTCTCACACACACACCATCTCTCTCTCCTTCTCTCTCTCTCTCACACACACACACACACACACCATCTCTCTCTCCTTCTCTCTCTCACACACACACACACACCATCTCTCTCTCCTTCTCTCTCTCACACACACACACACACACACCATCTCTCTCTCCTTCTCTCTCTCACACACACACACACACACCATCTCTCTGTCCTTCTCTCTCTCTCTCACACACACACACACACACACACACCATCTCTCTGTCCTTCTCTCTCTCTCTCACACACACACACACACACACCATCTCTCTCTCCTTCTCTCTCTCACACACACACACACACACCATCTCTCTGTCCTTCTCTCTCTCTCACACACACACACACACACACACACACCATCTCTCTCTCCTTCTCTCTCTCACACACACACACACACACCATCTCTCTCTCCTTCTCTCTCTGACACACACACACACACACACACCATCTCTCTGTCCTTCTCTCTCTCACACACACACACACACACCATCTCTCTGTCCTTCTCTCTCTCACACACACACACACACACCATCTCTCTCTCCTTCTCTCTCTCTCTCTCTCACACACACACACACACACACCATCTCTCTCTCCTTCTCTCTCTCTCTCTCTCTCTCTCACACACACACACACACACACACCATCTCTCTGTCCTTCTCTCTCTCTCTCACACACACACACACACACACCATCTCTCTCTCCTTCTCTCTCTCACACACACACACACACACACACCATCTCTCTGTCCTTCTCTCTCTCACACACACACACACACACACCATCTCTCTCTCCTTCTCTCTCTCACACACACACACACACACACACCATCTCTCTCTCCTTCTCTCTCTCTCACACACACACACACCATCTCTCTCTCCTTCTCTCTCTCACACACACACACACACACACACCATCTCTCTGTCCTTCTCTCTCTCACACACACACACACACACACCATCTCTCTCTCCTTCTCTCTCTCACACACACACACACACACCATCTCTCTGTCCTTCTCTCTCTCTCTCACACACACACACACACACACCATCTCTCTCTCCTTCTCTCACACACACACACACACACACACCATCTCTCTGTCCTTCTCTCTCTCACACACACACACACACACCATCTCTCTCTCCTTCTCTCTCTCACACACACACACACACACCATCTCTCTCTCCTTCTCTCTCTCTCACACACACACACACACACACCATCTCTCTCTCCTTCTCTCTCTCTCTCACACACACACACACACACACACACACACACACACACACACACACACACACACACACACCATCTCTCTCTCCTTCTCTCTCTTGTTCTCTGTTTCTCGCACCTCTCTCTCATCTTTCTTTCTGTCCCTCTCTCTTTCTGTCCCTCTCTCTTTCATTCTTACTCTTCTCCCTTTACTTCTCCATTTGACCCCCCTCCATATCACCTCTTCTTTTCCGCTTTTCTGCACTCCTCCACTTTAACACACACACACACACAAGTGAAAACACCCACACAAATCACAAACACATACATACACACACACACACGCACACACACACACACACACACACAGCATTTAGGATTTTTTCAGACATGTGTGTATGTCGTGTCATAAAGCCTTTTGTTTATGAGAAGAATGTCGTGTTGTGGTTTACTCAAAGCAGGACAGATGAAGCACACACACACACACACATACACACACACACACACACACACACATACACACACACACACACCTGCAAGAGGAAGCTCTGTGGTCTGAAGAACAGGATGTCGTTTGAGGACTGCTGACCCGTTTCTCTCCCACCCTCTGCAAACACACACTATATGTGTGTGTGTGCATGTGTGTGTGTGTGTGCATGTGTGTGTGTGTGTACATGTGTGTGTGTGTGTGTGTGTGTGTGTACATGTGTGTGTGTGTGTGTGTGTGTGTGTGTGTGTGTGTGTGTGTGCGCGCTCGTGTGTGTACATGTTTGTGTATATGTGTGTGTGTGTGCATGCATGTGTATGTGTGTGTGTCCTTACTTCTGAAAGTGACCTATTTCCTGTAAAGGATGTTTCATAGCAAGACATGCCACAGGTCCAGTAGGTTGCCTAGAAAGGTTGCTAAGACAGAGGGCCACAGGTCCAGTAGGTTGCCTAGCAAGGTTGCTAAGACAGAAGGCCACAGGTCCCGTAGGTTGCCTAGTGAGGTTGCTAAGAGAGAAGGCCACAGGTCCCGTAGGTTGCCTAGCGAGATTATTTAAAACACTAATCACAGTGTGAGTGTGTACAGTATGTGTGTGTGTGTGTGTGTGAATTGTGTAGACCAAGAAGTCAAAGGAAAAGAAACACTTCTTCCTCTCCCTGCCCTCCTCCCTCTCTCTCTCTCTCCTTGCCCTCCTTCCTCTCCCTCTCCCTGCACTCCTCCTTCTCTCTCTCTCTGCCCTCCTCCCTCTCCCTGCACTCCTCCCTCTCTCTCTCTCTGCCCTCCTCTCTCTCTCTCTCCACTCCTCTCTCCGATCCTTTATCATACTGAAGACAGGATCCTCCCTCTCCCTCTTCCCTTCTCTCTCTCTCTCCCTCTTCCCTTCTCTCTCTCTCTCTATCTGTCTCTCCCTCTCTCTACCTCTTCCCTTCTCTCTCCCTCTTCCCTTCTCTCTCTCGCTCTCTCTCTCTCCCTCTCCTTATTCCCTTCTCTCTCTCTCTCTCTGTCTCTCCCTCTACCTCTTCCCTTTTCTCTCCCTCTTCCCTTCTCTCTCTCTCTCTCTCTCTCTCTCTCTCTCTCCTGTCAGTGGGGTAAATCAGTCTAATCTCCTGCCAGTTCTGAAACAACCTCAGAATGCCTCAGTGGATATGGCACCCACGCTCAATGTAAAACTAGCTCTTCTGAACATCAGATCACTCTCTAACAAGTCATTTTTAATTAATGATCTTATTTACACACACAAACTTGATTTTATGCTTCTTACTGAAACCTGGCTGGAACAAGCAAACAGTGTCACTACCCTTATTGAATCAGCTCCCCCAAATTTTGACTTAATGAGTGCCACAAGAACTAATAAACGGGGAGGCGGAATAGCAAACATATTCAAAACATCTTTTCAGTGCAAACAGACAACATTTGGCAACTTTACATCTTTTGAGTACTTAAGTACACTCGTTAAGTGTTCCTCTAGTATGTTATTATTGACTATCTACAGACCACCAAGACTTTCAACACCAGTTTTTCTTGAAGAGTTTGGTGAACTGTTGTCGAACATTTGTTTGAGGTTTGACAGTCTTATTATATCAGGGGATTTCAACTTGCATGTTGATAATCCAGAAAACACCTATGCCAAAGAATTTCTCACACTGATTGATACCTTCAGCCTAACACAACATGTTCAGGGGCCAACACACTCTCATGGCCATACCCTTGACCTTGTTATCACAAAGGGTCTTAATGTCTCTACAACTGTTATGGACTTGGCCATATCAGATCATTTTTGTGTTTTCTTTGATGTTTGTATGTCCCCTCACATTCAAAACAGGTCTATGTCTGTAAGAAGGAGAGTCATAAATAATGGCACAGGTCTTCTTTTTGAGCAGGCACTCTCACATACTCCAAGTCAACCATCAGACTGCGCAGACGATTTAATGATACATTTTAATTCTAGGATGACACATATTATGGATAACATTGCCCCTTTAAAAACCAAAAGAGTTACTGACAATCAAAAAGCACCCTGGAAACTGAATCCAGTGGTTAAACTGCTAAAGAGAGAGTGTAGAAAGTCTGAAAGAATGTGGCGTAAATCTAAACTTCAGATTCATTATCAAATTCATAAAGAGATGCTGGGTAAATACAATTTGGAAATCTCTAAAGCAAGACAGTCCTTCTTCTCTAACATCATAAATAGGAATATCAACAATGCCCGTGTGCTATTTTCTACTGTTGAGAAGTTAACAAATCCCTCATCACAGCTGCTTCCTGAGCTTTCTTCGGTTAATAAATGCAATGACTTTGCATCTTTTTTCAAAGGAAAAATTGATAAAATACGTCTGAATATAGCTTCCCAATTGCAAATAGCTCAAAATCTGGAACCACTGGCTGTAGAGAGAGGGGACCTCAACCTAATGCCAACATTTGACTTAGTTGACTATGAAACCCTTGAAAAAACCGTACAAAATCTCAGTTCTTCCACATCTGAACTGGATATTTTGCCCACAAATTTTTTCAAATCTGTTCTTCATCTTATATCAGCCGATGTACTTCAGATTATAAATACATCACTGCAGACTGGCATATTTCCTTCCTCTTTAAAAATGCAGTTGTAGAACCCTTACTGAAAAAGAATAACCTTGAACTACAGGCCCATATCCAATTTACCATTTATTGGAAAAATAATCGAAAAAATAGTTTTTAATCAATTAACTGCCTTTCTTACATCAAATAGCTGTTTTGATAAGTTTCAGTCAGGTTTCCGTGCCAATCATAGCACTGAAACAGCTCTTATTAAGGTCATAAATGATATACGTCTTAATTCTGATGTTGGTAAAACATCAGTCTTGGTGTTACTGGACCTTAGTGCAGCTTTTGACACTGTTGATCACTGCATATTACTACATCGACTGGAACATTGGGTTGGATTCACTGGTACAGTTATCAATTGGTTAAAATCATACTTACAACAAAGGAGCTTTTTTGTTGCTATTGGAAACTGTACTTCAGCATCTATGTCCTTGACCTGCGGTGTCCCACAGGGGTCAATCCTTGGACCATTACTATTCAACCTCTATATGCTTCCACTTGGGCAAATCATCAAAAACAACTCAGTCAACTACCATAGTTATGCTGACGACACCCAAGTCTACTTAGCTCTGTCACCCAATGACTATACCCCCCTTGAGTCTCTCTGTGGGTGTATCGATCAAATCAACAACTGGATGTCACACAATTTTCTTCAGCTGAACGCAGATAAAACTGAAGTAATTGTATTTGGGAAAAAGGAAGACAGACGTAGGATCACCACTGCTCTTGAGACTAAGGGGCTTAAAGCAAAAGATACTGGTAAAAATCTTGGTGTCTTTATTGACAGTGAACTAATATTCAACAGTCACATGAAAGCAATCACTAAATCTGCATTCTATCACCTAAATAACATTGCTAAACTCAGAGGTCTTATGTCAAAACAAGATCTAGAAAAACTTGTACATGCCTTTATTTCCAGTAGGGTTGATTACTGTAATGGCCTTTTCACAGGCCTTCCTAAAAAGACCATCAAACAGCTTCAACTGATCCAAAATGCAGCAGCAAGGGTTCTTACAAGAACAAAAAGATCTGACCACATTACTCCAGTTTTAAGGTCCCTGCACTGGCTCCCAGTAAGTTATAGAATTGACTTTAAGGCATTGCTTCTTGTGTTTAAGTCATTAAATGGGATGGGACCCAATTACCTATTGGATATGTTTCAGTTATACGCACCAACTCGGTCTCTGAGATCACGTCATAAAAATTTGTTGGTAGAACCTGCTGTTAGAACAAAATGTGGTGAAGCAGCTTTCAGCTGCTATGCTGTAAAGCTCTGGAACCGACTTCCAGAAGACATTAAAAATGCTCCTACTGTTGGCAGTTTCAAGTCTAGACTTAAGACCAAACTGTTTTCAGATGCTTTCTGTTAATGATTTTTACTAAATCTATTTTTTATTTTTGTGTGTTTTTTATGCTTTTATATCTTTTATGCTTTTACACTTACTTTATCTTTTATGCCTTTATATATTGTCCTTTGCTTTTATTTTTTTGTGAAGCACATTGGATTGCCGTTGTGTATGAAATGCGCTATACAAATAAACTTGCCTTGCCTTGCCTTGCCTCTCTCTCTCTGTCTCTCCCTCTTCCCTTCTCTTTCTCTCTCTCTGTCTCTCCCTCTCTCTACCTCTTCCCTTCTTTCTCCCTCTTCCCTTCTCTCTCCCTCTCTCTCTCTTTCTCTGTCTTTCTCTTTCTCTCTGAACTGTTCAGCACTCTGGACAGCTCCCCCTGTGTGTGTGTGTGTGTGTGTGTGTGTGTGTGTGTGTATGTGTGTGTGTAACGTAAAGTTAAGGGCCTTGTCAGGGGCACAGTGGTTTACACACATACCTACACCCACATGCACACACACACACACACATTTGTATATACTCTCATACAGCCACACACACACACTTACACCACAATACATACACACAGGCACTTACCCATTCTACTGAAGTGTGTGTGTGACAGCATTTTACCGACAAAAGCATAAACATACACACACACACACACATACATACACACACACACACACACACACAAACACTTGAGCATACAGTAAGTCATGAGCGGTAAACAGGAAGTAGGCTGCATATATATATATATATAGTTTTCACACTGAACAGAGAACCCAGAGCGCTTAACAGCTTCACAGCACTTATCACCTCACATTTTCCCACCTCACACACTCAACCACACACACACCCACACACACGGCAACAACCAGCACATCCACTTACTTAACACAAACACACACACAAACACAAACACACACACACACACACATGGCAACCACTTACTTAACACACTCAGTGACACACACACACGGCACCAACCAGCACATAGGCAGCAGTATGGGGTTCAGTGTGTTGCTCAAGGACACATCGACCTTGTCAGGCCTAATCAGGCCCACCATGGTTGTCCCCGCAATGTGGGACTTCTGGCCCAGTGAAGGTTTATTTATATAGGAGTTATAGGAGGTATATTTGGGAGAGAGAGAGAGAGAGGCAGACAGAGAGAGAGAGAGAGAGATCGAGAAAGAGAGAGTGAAGGTTTGCTTTATGGACATTTTGGCAGAGTGAAAGGGTAGAGCCCCGCCCATCCCCCACCCCCAATTCTGCTCACTGTTGTATCACTGTGCAACCTGGTTATCGTCTTTAGCCTAGCACACTTTCTTAGCATCTTTAGCCTAACACGCTCTCTTAGCATCTTTAGCCTAACACTCTATCTTAGCATCTTTAGCCTAACACACTCTCTTAGCATCTTTAGCCTAGCCTAGCACACTCTCTTAGCATCTTTAGCCTAGCACAAACACTGTTTGCATCTTAAGCCCAGCACAAGCTCTGGTGTTATGTTGTTGAGCTAATATGTCTCATGCATCCTCACTACCATCACCAAATGAGGATGTATGTGTTAGCTACATAACATACTCGTTTAGCATGTGCGAGCTACTTCAAAAAATAAATTCAGTCAGTTCTGGTGTAGTCAGTTCTGGTATAGTAGATAATTTTTTTGTGTTTTGATTGTAAACAGACACCTTGTGTAGTGCACACGTAACACACACACACACACACCTTGGTCGTCTCCCCTCCCCCATGTCCACCCCACATTGTGTGGTATAACAGATGGATGCTACAACCGACCTAGTTTTTGACACTTTATTGCTGATGACAAAATGAAAAGAAAACAGAATACATGGAGAACACAGGGAGTGAGCCAAGCGCATCACAACCCCTCTGCCCCAGGGCAAAAGAGCGATACTTCACACAAGTATGATGGCATCACCAAGAGTGCAAAAACATGGCATACGTGATGGTAAAATGAAAAGAAAACAGGCAGAATACATCACAACTGCCAAACACAGGTAAACCACACTTTAAACTGTTGCATGTGAGATCGGCTAGCCCACAGTTATTGACAAAACCAGTTAACTAGTATACTCCTCCTGCAGCCATGCTAACTGGCTGCAGTGTGAGAACATCCTGCCATATTTACCAATTTAATATACATACCAATACCAAACAAAACTTAGGCACGCTGTGCACAATGCACTGAGACAATTATTAGAGGGCAAATATATAACAATCTAATTGGCAAATAAAGAAAAGAATAAAGCGAGAACAATGTATGGCAAAGCACCACATAGGCCTACCTCTGCCTCAGGACAGTCACAAAAGAGGCAGAGTAAGGGTAACATGACAGCTAAGGGTCTCAGCGTGGGAAAACCACACCCCTGTGTTAACCCCCATGTTACTGTACCCCGAACATAAGCGAGAAAAGATACAACATGGCAAAGAAATGAACATGACGGGAAAATCAGGGAAACACACACAGCAATTTAAAGATACTTTAAATGAAGAAAAAGTGTCGTGGCACACTGAAAACTTTAATACGCTCCCATTTATTTGCCCAACGTTTAGACATACGCATTCATCAGGGCCATTCTACCATTTCAAAATGACCCTGAGGAAGGGGTCAGCCAAAATGGTGGTCAAATTAATGAGAGCATATTGAAATTCTGACTGTGCCACAACACTAGGGTGACCAGATTTCCAGAGTCTAAAACCGGGACACTATGTGTGACGTCATGCGCGTGCACATTCTCTTACGCCCCGTGTCCACTAGCAAGCGAAGCGAATTCCGTCTCTCCGCATCCCCCCCTCCCCATCGGACGCTTGGGGGTGTGCAGTTCTGATCAGGTCCGCGAATGTCATGGAAGGGCGGGAATATTTCTTGTATCTTATTTACACATGTGCAAAGACCAGAAATATTGATCTAATGTAAGGGTGCGGTCATACAAGCAGGGGTGAGAAAAACGACAATAATCAACCTCTCGTCATTCATTTTGACAGTGAGTTGACCGTGAAATGTACTGTAATCATTGTCCTACGTCATACCTGCTTTATACACTGTTGATCTGCTATTGGCTAGCCGCCCTGTGTTGGACGCGTTAATTTGCATAAAGTTCGGCATGGCTGAACTTTTGGTCGCGCCGCACCCCTCGAGTTGGCCGCGCCGCCTACCCACAATTCTTTGCAGAAGCGGAATTAACGGTCGGTCGCGTCCCATAGAAATGAATAGGGGTTCTGCGGTGCGGAGTTCGCTTCGCTTGCTAGTGGACACCCGGCGTTAGGCATTGTCGTGTAGTAGTCTAGTCGGCTATCGAAGAAAACCGTTAAAACACAGCCGCTGTATACTGCAAGATACATTGTAACATAGATGACTGCGAAAATTTCGCAGAGCGCACCTACCCTTGTCACTCACACACACACACACACTGACTCTGAATTACTGGAAACTTCATTAGGCTTTATTTAACAGTTTTGTTGTATATGCGATCGCTGTAATTTGGGCAGCTTGATGTGGTGTTGGGTGAAAACCGGGACATTTTTGCGTCCCGACGGGCTTTTGTCGGGACTCGGGACACGCGACTAAAAATCGGGACTGTCCCGGTCAAACCGGGACGTCTGGTCACCCTACACAACACTTTAGTAGGTAGGTCATCTACCACTGACTTGAATGAAAACATAAAAATAGCAGAGGTTTGCAGAGGAAAGGACATGCTCATTATTTCCCCATTTTTACTGTGAATGACCGTTTCAGTTCTCATCCAACATATTTCTGATATAATAGAGAACAAAGCATCCACCACACACTGCAAGACAGCATGTCAGCATGGTAGACCTGCTAGTCCAGTAGTTTCAGTAGCAACTGCAGTAGGAATATTCTGTTCCAGCATCTAACATTAGCATATAGTACATGGGGATTGACTATTTATCTAACATCAGCATATACAACACTGTCTATTTATCATCTTTCATCTTATCAGTATAAAAGATGCAGATAGTATATACCACATGGGGATTGTCTATTTACTCTGGGCCGTATAGGATGTGGATTGTCTATCTAGTGACAGCATATAGCATATGGGGATTGTCTGTTTATCTCATATTAGCATATAGTACATGGGGGTTGTCTATTTATCTAATATTAGCATATAGCACATGGGGATTGTCTACTTATTTAACATTAGCATAGCACATAGGGATTGTCTGTTTATCTGACATTAGCATAAAGTACATTGGGATTGTCTACTTATTTACATTAGCATATAGCACATGGGGATTGTCTACTTATCTAACACTAGCATATAGCACATGGGGATAGTCTACTTATCTAACATTAGCATATAGCACATGGGGATTGTCTACTTATTTAACATTAGCATAGAACATGGGGATTGTTTATCTAACATTAGCATATAGCACATTGGGATTGTGTAGTTATTAAACACTAGCATATAGCACATGGGGATTGTCTACTTATTTAACATTAGCATAGCACATGGGGATTGTTAATCTAACATTAGCATATAGCACATGGAAATTGTCTGTTTATCTAACATTAGCATATAGCACATGGGGATTGTCTACTTATCTAACATTAGCATAGCACATGGGGATTGTCTGTCTATCTAACATTAGTATATAGCAAATGGGGACTGTCTGTTTATCTAACATCAATGTATAGCACATGGGGATTGTATATTTGTCAAAGGGCAGCTTATAAGACAATTGCATTGTTAATATTTATCTAGTGGCAGCATATATAACATGGGGATTGTCTGTTTATCTAACATTAGCATATAGCTACGGAAGCCGAGAGAGGCCATGGTCTCAATCATTTTTTTCCACCTTGTTATCCCGAGATAACTGGATAATTAATTAGAGATCTCGAAAAAAACAGGCACCAAGACGTGAATGCTGACTTCGGGCTATTTCTCATTCTTTGTAAACGCAACTTTAGTCAAGAATGTCTGTAATGATCGATCACCTAATAAGGCAATATTTTGATCAGGGTTTGACAGAGGCAGAGATTGCATTAAGTCTTTTAATAAGGGATAATGTCAAAATCAGTCCGCGCCACCTCCGCAGAAGACTGGCCCGGCTTCGTCTCTAACGACGGAGATACAGTGATCCAGCTGAGGTTGTAGGTTTTATCTCTAAACTTATAAACGGGCCAGGAGAATCCGACTAAAGTTGCGTTTACAAAGAATGAGAAATAGCCCGAAGTCAGCATTCATGTCTTGGTGCCGCTAGAATGACCCATAATCAATCTCTACATCATGAAAAAATAGTTTTGTTTTCTCGAGATCAGGAAATCATTGTTTTGTTTTCTCAAGATCACTGAATAGTTGTTTTGTTTTCTCGAGATCATTAATTAATTGTGTTGTTTTCTCGAGATCTCTAATTAATTATCCAGTTATCTCGGGATAACAAGGTGGAAAAAAAAATGATTGAGACCATGGCCTCTCTCGGCTTCCGTATATAGCACATGGGGATTGTCTGTTTATCTAGTGGCAGCATATATAACATGCGGATTGTCAGTCTGAAAGTTGTTCCTTCTCTTCTTCTTGGCCGAGAAGCTCAGAGTTGCGTAGTTCACAGAGTCAGAACCCTGAAAAGAAACACACACAACATGAGTGCAGCACAATACACACACACACACACACACACACACATACAAACACACCCACCCACACAAACACAGACACACACAACCCTGACAGTGAAACACAAGAGACACCAGTAGCCTCTGACCGCAACCACATTAGACAGACCACACACAGAACTATACACACACACACACACACACAGAACTATACACACACACACACACACACACACACAGAACTATGCACAGACACACAAGCAGTCACAGAGTTACTTTAACCTGTACACAGAAACACACTAACAGACACACATAGGAACACATGCAGAGCTACGCAAAGACCCCCACAGACCTGAACGTGCACGCACACACACACACACACACACACACACACACACACACACACACACACACACACACACACACACACACACACACACAGCTGTTTCAAACACACTGCCTTCGCCTCACCTGGTCAGGAGGCAGTGATGTTTGAGAAACAGGACCTAGCAGGGAAAAACAGGATATGATGTCAGAACGTTACAGGAAATGATACAATTGTGTGCGTCATTGCATTATTACTTTAGTTTGTATAAAATGAGTTTGAAGACTCAGCCCAGAGTGTGTGTTTTATAGATCACTGCTCACACCAGAGTGTTTGTTGTGTTCTAGCACTCCACAACAACCATTAGGCCACAGCAGTCAGTCATATGTGCTGTAACATACCTGTGTCCAGACAGCTGCTCAGGCTGTGTGTGTGTGTGTGTGTGTGTATGTGGTGTGTTGTGTTGTAACATACCTCTGTGTTTTGTCAGGAACAGGATGAGAAGAACCAGATTGAGAACAGCACTGAGAAGCCCCAGGACTAGAACCACAATTACACACACACCACTGCACAATTCACCTGCAGGAAGAGAACACACACATGCAGTCACACACACACACACACAAACACACATACACTCACACGACTGCAGAACTAACATGCAGCAAGAAAACACACACACATGTAATGACGCGCGCGCACACGCGCGCGCACACACACACACACACACACACACACACACATACACTCACACCACTGCAGAACTAACATGCAGCAAGAAAACACACACACATAATGACGCGCGCACGCGCGTGCGCACACACACACACACTTACCATTGTCTGCTGTATCAGGGGACTCTGACACAGGCTCAGGAGCTGTTGAGAATAAACATACACATGTAAGATGAGGTGAGAAGACTAAACACACACACACACACACACACACACACACACACACACAGGCAATGACGCCGGCTGCTAGCTATTTGGGTGCCCTAAGTACAAGAGCTTTGTGGTGCTGCATGTAAGGAGCGACAAGTAAAGGAGTCAGAAGCTGAAAGGATTATTAGCTGGTGTTAGCAGCAATTGCTAATCTTTGGTTTGCTAACGGTAGCTAGCGTCACCTAGCTATGCGAGTATAGGCATGCAGAAAAGGGCTGTTAGGAATATACCCAACAGTTGACATCTTAAGCAACTGCAGGCGATGCATGAGCATCATCTGACTGTCTATTCTTTATTCCTCATCTGGCCACGACTCTTCATATCGTCTCAAATCCATGTTCAAACATGTTACCCACCACCCTTGAGTTTAAGCACTCTGGAAAAGAAGAGACCATTTGGAGATGGAGGGGGGCACACTGGGGAGATTGGAAGGGGGTTGCACAAACTATCACTCTGAGCAAATACCGTAGTTTTGTGTTGCTGAAGTGGTTGTTGGTGCCCTATGTGCTGTGCGTGATGCAAGTTATGGTAGCCCTGCATACAAGGATGCTGAAATGGTGAAAGATGGTGAGTACCTGTGATGTTGTGGTATGTGGTGATTACCTGTGATGTTGAGGTAGGTGGTGATTACCTGTGATGTTGAGGTATGTGGTGATTACCTGTGATGTTGAGGTAGGTGGTGATTACCTGTGATGTTGAGGTAGGTGGTGATTACCTGTGATGTTGAGGTATGTGGTGATTACCTGTGATGTTGAGGTATGTGGTGATTACCTGTGATGTTGAGGTAGGTGGTGATTACCTGTGATGTTGAGGTAGGTGGTGATTACCTGTGAGGTTGAGGTATGTGGTGATTACCTGTGATGTTGAGGTAGGTGGTGATTACCTGTGATGTTGAGGTATGTGGTGATTACCTGTGATGTTGAGGTATGTGGTGATTACCTGTGATGTTGAGGTAGGTGGTGATTACCTGTGATGTTGAGGTAGGTGGTGATTACCTGTGATGTTGAGGTAGGTGGCGTTGTAATAGATCATGTGGTTTCCTGGTTGTGTCCCACAGTAGTAAAGCCCAGCATCAGACACACTCACACTCTTGATCTCTAATGTAGACGTGCTGTTGGTCGTAGATTCTGTCATGTGTTTGCAGCTGAAGCTGTTGTGGTACTGGGTACCATCCATGTTTAACCTCCTGCTGGTGGTGAGGATGGAGACTGGAGCTGATTGGTCAGTTTGTCTCAGCCAGGTGACTGATATGAATCTCTCATAATCTCCGATGACTGAACAGTTCATCTGGGCTGACTGACCCTCACGCACTACCACTGAGGTCGACTTGGACTGGGAGAATACAGCCATCAGCACACCTAACACACACACACACACACACACACACACCTTTAATTTAATCTCAAATCCTACATAAACACAAACACACACACTGACTTGGATTGATGGAAAGCTAGCAGATTGTTACCTGTGATATTGTGGTAGGTGGTGATTACCTGTGATGTTGTGGTATGTGGTGATTACCTGTGATGTTGAGGTAGGTGGTGCTTATCTGTGATGTTGAGGTAGGTGGTGATTACCTGTGATGTTGAGGTAGGTGGTGCTTACCTGTGATGTTGAGGTATGTGGTGATTACCTGTGATGTTGAGGTAGGTGGTGATTACCTGTGATGTTGAGGTAGGTGGCGTTGTAGTAGATCATGTGGTTTCCTGGTTGTGTCCCACAGTAGTAAAGCCCAGCGTCAGACACACTCACACTCCTGATCTCTAATGTAGACGTGTGTGTGCTGATGTCTATAGTTCCTGTCATGTGTTCAGTGTTATTTTCATGACGAGTGGTCCTTGAGTCATCATCAATATTCGTGATGGTGAGGATGGAGACTGGAGCTGATTGGTCAGATTGTCTCAGCCAGGTGACTGATATGAATCGTACATCCTTTACAACCACTGAACACTTCAACTGGACTGACTGACCCTCTCGTACCACCACTGAGGTGGAGAGGGACATGGAGAACGCAGCCATCAGCACACCTAGCACACACACACACACACACACACACACACACACAGTGTGTTACAGGAGTTTCTGAGCGTGCTCATACACACAGGGATACTGCTGCTACTGAAGCCCTCGACTGATAAACTTTACACACTGTTTGGCATTGACATACACACACACACACACACACGCGCATACACACTCTGGGTTGGTTGAACACGCCAGCAAGAGTGGGTCATTTCTTTTATGACCTCTCTTCTGCCGCATGGCGGGATAACAAACACACAAAGAAACAGGACTAAATAGGATAATAAACAAACACACACACAAATAAATAAATAAATAAATAAATAAATAAATAAATAAATAAATAAATAAATACACATGGCTACAAAGGAAAATAAACAAACAAATACACACAAATAAACAGGACTGAAACGTTAGCTGACCACCACGTCTAAGGCATCGGCAGGGAGCACACAGCACACGCGCACGCACGCACGCACGCACGCACGCACGCACGCACGCACGCACGCACGCACGCACGCACACAAACACGCACACACAAACACGCACACACACACGCACGCGTGTGTGTGTATATGATTGGGAGGGAGCTTGACCAACTGCTCATGCCACAGTTAGTGTTTCAGCAGCTGGCAAATATGTGCTAAGAAACGTACTGTTCTCTTGGAAATTTAAAGTTAATTAACAAGTACATCAACAAGCGCCTAGTATGGAAATAGACAATATATTTTACCCTAACAGCCTGTATACATTTTTGAGACATAAAATGAGCCTTGTTCTATAATATATGAAAAGATTAAAAAGTATTTATGAAATTGAAAAGTCAGTCAAAGGCTGAGAATGATGTAGCTTTTTTACGGGGATTGTGTTGAATAAAAGGTTCTGAAAAAAAAAACAAATGTTTGAAGGTGTGTTTTTTAACTAAAAATCACAAAAATACAAATAAGTGCTGGATATTGGAAGGGCTAACTGGATATTGTAAGGGCTAACGGTAGCAGAGATGGAGGCAAAGAACTCTGCGACGCGAAGCATAGTGTTCCATTCGCCTGGTCGTTATTTCCACATAACAGGCCACCCTGAACGCCGTTATCCCACTTAGCTCCTGTTTGCATTCAGCAAATATTTTAATCCGCAATTTCCTTTTTGTTTAAGATAACACATGCATACGGCTGCTAAATCTGTTAATCATTTATGTATATGCATATGTATATATGGATGCATTTGGTCTGATACCTGAGTTCAAAAAGGGACATATCACTGCAGTGTATACACTGTACTGTCTGTTCCATGCTGTTGTTTATCTTTACTTTTTTATTATTATTTTTGATGTATTTATTTATTTTAGTTTTATTTTATTTTTTTATGAATGAAAACCAAATAAAGAGTTGAATTACAAAAAAAGATAACACATGCATAAACTACAGAAACATCCGGATGATTTGCTACTTTATAGTGGGTAATAGACAGTCATTCAACCGTGAATTTGGCTACTAGACTGCCATTCATAAGCACATTGATATGGAATGGCAATTCAACTTTTATTTCAAAGGTAGCCTGTTCCAAGAATGTAAATGTCCACCTCATCAGCCAATCAGAAAATAGAATTCTATTCCTAATTGAGATAACCTGAATTATATAGCCATCAATTAACAAAAAAAAAAGGGCAAGAAAACTCCACACACATCCCATGACACGTAGATATGAGTGACACATACTCTAAATGTGTTTTGTGAGAAGTGTCTCATTACAAACAAAGAGCAAAGTGCAAAAGATGCATTCAGTGTAGCATGCTGTGTAAATGGTCCACAAAGAGTCTATGCTTTCATTAAGCGCACACACACACACACACACATACATACACACACATCAAGTGTACGTGTTGATAATTAGCTGTGTAAATGCACTGACTGCAGGTGTTCATGGTCTGCAAAGAGTCTATGCTTTCATCAAGTGCACGTAGCCATAATTAGTTGATTTATTACTAACAGTAAAGTACTTATTATGACCGCCGCTAGCGAAGCTAGCGAAAGCGGTCATTATAGAGTTGCCGCGACTTTTTTCCCTTTTTTTTTCTTTTTTTTTCTTTTTTTTCAGTGAATGTCCGTCAACGATTCCCGGGACACTGAAACTCGGGGGGACATGAATCTTTGTAGGCATGTAGCCCTAGAACATTTCGAGCGAGTAGAAGCTTTTGGTCCCCCGGGGCCACCCCCCCGCTGTGCCAGCGTACGTCAAAGAGGGGGAGACCGGCAAAAGTTTTTGCTGAATAGCTCAGTGAACGTTTCACCCAACAACATAAAATTTTTGGGATATGTCGGTGTTACAGAGATGTATCGACCCAGCCAATAAACGCTCACTTGAAGCATAGCGCCACCTAGTGATATGGGTAAATGCAAAAATTGGGATATTGAGTTGCCAATATCTTGGACCGTGAAGGTGGGAACTGCGCAAAATACGTCATGTACGATCCGCACAAAGACCTCTATAACCACAGCATGTGCCATACAATTTGGTCAATAGGGGGCGCTGTAATTGTACAAAATGTCATTTTGCCTATTATCTAGAGAATGCTTACGTTTACAACTATTTTTTTTTTTATCATGAAATCTGTTGACTCTCACGCATTGAAAACACTGGTCGACGCCCACTTCCAACCAGAACAATTTCCGTGAAATTTTAATATTGCGAAAACGAATCTGAACGAACTCGTCATAGGCCGTTCATGTGAATCTCACCAAATTTGGTATATGTCATCTACAGACAATGCTGACAAAAAGTTATCAAAGGATTTATCTTGAGATAAACCGTTCCGAAGTTACACGTCAATGAACATTTAACACGTAGCTTAAAATTCTTCAAATGGCCGTATCTTGGTAGCCTGGGTGTGCCCATACTGCCTATGACGCTGCATTTTACCATTTCGCGAGCAAGTCAGTCTGGCCAAGCTGCCTATCTAAACCATTTCTGCTCCGGCAGAAATATGGGGCCAATGAAAATCGAGCATTTCAAAATGGCAATGACGCGGTAGTTTGGCAACCGGAAATCTATCTCAGTCACTGTCAACATGGCGAACGTGAAGCAAACGCAAGATTTCAATGCAGCTGTAGCTGCTGTTTTGGACGAATTCAAAGGGAAGTTCTCTCTGAAAATACAGCAAAGGGCAGCCCTTGAAGCATTTGTTGCGGGAAAGGACGTTTTCGCAATGCTACCGACCGGCTTCGGTAAAAGTTTAATTTAGCAGTTAGCCCCGCTGGTAGCCAAGTCGATTGGGCTTTGCGAGAACGCTGTTGTTGTGGTCATTTCGCCTTTGATCGCACTAATTCGTTTTTCGAATATCAATAGTAAATGACCAACACCAGCCACTCTCATGTTCACCTCACAAGTCCGACAAAAATCATTTAACGCGATTTCTATATGACTACAGGCTACTACTACTTTTTGTTTGGATCAAGCAGGTTCTTTTGCTGGGTATACGTCAGAGGGCAGAGGGGTGTGATTGATTGAAGCTTCGTCCAGTAGGAAACAGAGGCATTTGAAAGAGGCAGGTTAAGCCCGCCTTCTGAGAAATGGGTTTACAACACAGCTTGGCCAGACCAATGCTCGCAGAGCACTGACAAGTCGCGATAGCCAGGCTAGTATCTTGGCTTTTAATTGCTCAAATTTGGTCAAAGTTGACATGCCATCTCTAAACAGCTTTCTTTTCATGTATACTAAATTTTGTGACATTTCGTCATAGGGGGCGATGTTTATTGGCGAAGCTAGTTGTCAAAAAACAGTTTTTGTTAAAAAACTTGTCAACAATTTTGCCCAAGACAACGATTTTGTGTTAGTATGTCGGTGTTACAGAGATGTATCGACCCAGCCCATAAACTCTCACTTGAAGCATAGCGCCACCTAGTTATATGGGTAAATGCACAAATTGGGATATTGAGTTGCTACTATCTTGGACCGAGAAGGTGGGAACTGCGCAAAATATGTCATGCACGATCACCACAAAGACCTCTAACACCACAGAAAATGCCATAACATTTGGTCCATAGGGGGCGCTGTAATTGTAGAAAATGTCATTTTCCCTATTATCTAGAGAATGCTTACGTTTACAACAATTTTTTTTTTATCATGAAATCTGTTGACCCTCACGCATTCAAAACACTGGTCGACGCCCACTTCCAACGAGAACAATTTCCGTGAAATTTTAATATTGCGAAAACGAATCTGAACGAACTCGTCATAGGCCGTTCATGTGAATCTCACCAAATTTGGTATATGTCATCTACAGACAATGCTGACAAAACGTTATCAAAGGATTTATCTTGAGATAAACCGTTCCGAAGTTACACGTCAATGAACATTTAACACGTAGCTTAAAATTCTTCAAATGGCCGTATCTTGGTAGCCTGGGTGTGCCCATACTGCCTATGACGCTGCATTTTACCATTTCGCGAGCAAGTCAGTCTGGCCAAGCTGCCTATCTAAACCATTTCTGCTCCGGCAGAAATATGGGGCCAATGAAAATCGAGCATTTCAAAATGGCAATGACGCGGTAGTTTGGCAACCGGAAATCTATCTCAGTCACTGTCAACATGGCGAACGTGAAGCAAACGCAAGATTTCAATGCAGCTGTAGCTGCTGTTTTGGACGAATTCAAAGGGAAGTTCTCTCTGAAAATACAGCAAAGGGCAGCCCTTGAAGCATTTGTTGCGGGAAAGGACGTTTTCGCAATGCTACCGACCGGCTTCGGTAAAAGTTTAATTTAGCAGTTAGCCCCGCTGGTAGCCAAGTCGATTGGGCTTTGCGAGAACGCTGTTGTTGTGGTCATTTCGCCTTTGATCGCACTAATTCGTTTTTCGAATATCAATAGTAAATGACCAACACCAGCCACTCTCATGTTCACCTCACAAGTCTGACAAAAATCATTTAACGCGATTTCTATATGACTACAGGCTACTACTACTTTTTGTTTGGATCAAGCAGGTTCTTTTGCTGGGTATACGTCAGAGGGCAGAGGGGTGTGATTGATTGAAGCTTCGTCCAGTAGGAAACAGAGGCATTTGAAAGAGGCAGGTTAAGCCCGCCTTCTGAGAAATGGGTTTACAACACAGCTTGGCCAGACCAATGCTTGCAGAGCACTGACAAGTCGCGATAGCCAGGCTAGTATCTTGGCTTTTAATTGCTCAAATTTGGTCAAAGTTGACATGCCATCTCTAAACAGCTTTCTTTTCATGTGTACTAAATTTTGTGACATTTCGTCATAGGGGGCGATGTTTATTGGCGAAGCTAGTTGTCAAAAAACAGTTTTTGTTAAAAAACTTGTCAACAATTTTGCCCAAGACAACGATTTTGTGTTAGTATGTCGGTGTTACAGAGATGTATCGACCCTGCCCATAAACTCTCACTTGAAGCATAGCGCCACCTAGTTATATGGGTAAATGCAAAAATTGGGATATTGAGTTGCTAATATCTTGGACCGAGAAGGTGGGAACTGCGCAAAATATGTCATGCACGATCACCACAAAGACCTCTGACACCACAGAAAATGCCATAACATTTGGTCCATAGGGGGCGCTGTAATTGTAGAAAATGTCATTTTCCCTATTATCTAGAGAATGCTTACGTTTACAACAATTTTTTTTTTATCATAAAATCTGTTGACCCTCACGCATTCAAAACACTGGTTGACGCCCACTTCCAACGAGAACAATTTCCGTGAAATTTTAATATTGCGAAAACGAATCTGAACGAACTCGTCATAGGCCGTTCATGTGAATCTCACCAAATTTGGTATATGTCATCTACAGACAATGCTGACAAAAAGTTATCAAAGGATTTATCTTGAGATAAACCGTTCCGAAGTTACACGTCAATGAACATTTAACACGTAGCTTAAAATTCTTCAAATGGCCGTATCTTGGTAGCCTGGGTGTGCCCATACTGCCTATGACGCTGCATTTTACCATTTCGCGAGCAAGTCAGTCTGGCCAAGCTGCCTATCTAAACCATTTCTGCTCCGGCAGAAATATGGGGCCAATGAAAATCGAGCATTTCAAAATGGCAATGACGCGGTAGTTTGGCAACCGGAAATCTATCTCAGTCACTGTCAACATGGCGAACGTGAAGCAAACGCAAGATTTCAATGCAGCTGTAGCTGCTGTTTTGGACGAATTCAAAGGGAAGTTCTCTCTGAAAATACAGCAAAGGGCAGCCCTTGAAGCATTTGTTGCGGGAAAGGACGTTTTCGTAATGCTACCGACCGGCTTCGGTAAAAGTTTAATTTAGCAGTTATCAAAGGATTTATCTTGAGATAAACCGTTCCGAAGTTACACGTCAATGAACATTTAACACGTAGCTTAAAATTCTTCAAATGGCCGTATCTTGTCTTTTAATTGCTCAAATTTGGTCAAAGTTGACATGCCATATCTAAACATCTTTCTTTTCATGTGTACTAAATTTTGTGACATTTCGTCATAGGGGGCGATGTTTATCGCCGAAGCTAGATGTTGAAAAACAGTTTTTGTTAAATAACTCGTCAACAATTTTGCCCAAGACAACGATTTTGTGTTAGTATGTAGGTGTTACAGAGGCATATTGACCCAGCCCATAAACTCTCACTTCAAGCATAGCGCCACCTAGTGATAAGGGTAAATGCAAAAATTGGGATTTTGAGTTGCCAAT
>CM050200.1:2026798-2076798 GCA_027475355.1 Coilia nasus
GACACATGACGTGGCAACATGTTCTCAGAAGAGGGACTGAAATATGAAATGTCAGTATGTTGCAGTGTGCAAGTAATGCAAGACAAATAAAAAAATAGATGGCCTACTGAACTGTAATAAAAAAAATACTGCTTTCTTGAATTCAAAACAGTTAAAGCCCAACAACATAACATAGCCTTAAATGGCTACAGCACCCCATGGGTAATTGCAACCAAGTGCCACTGAGGTTTTCTGCCTCTTAAATGGCGTTTCCTAAAAAAACGGAAGTTCAGGAGGAGCGTGACGAAATTTGTCACACCCTTCTCATTAACCTTTTCCGGTAACTTATTCACCGCTCACCTGTCAGTGTTTCTGCTCGCTTCTTTCCGCTCGCAACCCACCACCTCCCCATTCGCCCCCGCACCTATTAGTCCAGCGACCATTGCACCTATTGAGTGGAGGATTTGAAGCGCGCTCCTTCCTTACTGTAACCACGATCCCCGTGGGGGTGCTTGCTCGGTTTTTTCATGACACCTGCCTGCGTAGGGTCATGCGAAGACTTGTTAGCACATCAGGACCCTGGCCTGCGAACTTGCCCAAATACGCTCTACTCGCATATCATTTAAATCTCACTTGCCATCAATTTAAAATGCTTCACACTATCTCATGAGATACTTTCTAAATCTTATTCGGGATCGATCATGCCTCTCGGGTGCTCGCGTGTCCCGTCGGACTTCTGCCGCGCAGTCGTTCTGCTGGGGCCTCGTGGATGCACCTTGTGATCCGTCCTACCGCGCAGGCGGCTCTACCGCGTAGAGCCTGGATCAAGAGACGCTCGCCAACTGTATTTGTACATGCTCATTCTCATCGCCACCTCAGATCGATCCCGAATGCTTCTCGGGTGCTCGCACGTCCTGCCAGTCGTCTGCCGCGCAGTCGTTCTGTCAGGAACGGCGGACGCACTTTCTGATCCGTCCTGCTGCAGCAGGCGGCTCTTCCGCGGAGAGCCCCCGGATCAAGAGAAGCGCCCCAAATTCTCTTTATCTTAATAATCGCTCGTTTACTCAAATTTCGGAACGTGAACTAGTGAAATGCTGGCTAGGAACCTAGGAACCTTACTAAAGGCTACCTTAATATACATATACACACGGACACACTGTCAATGCCGCACACACACAATCACATGCATGCCACACATACTACTGTGCAGTGTGGAGTTCACTTTTGAGTTTCCGAATCTTGGATGTCATCTTGTTGGAACCAAGCTCCAACAGTATCTTTTGAAGAGCCTCAAAGGTGAATCTGAATCCCTGTGGATATTCCATGTTAAGAGCATAACAGAGTCCAAAGAGCATTACCACTCCAGATGCGACAGAAAGCAACTCATTGAGGACTTCCACACCATCAATGATGATCCCAATGTCTTGGGGTTGTTGTAGAGGGCTCGAGTTCTCTCTGAAGACGAAGACCACCATGACGGTACTCTCCAGCTCTTGCTTGGCCTGATCTTTCTGGGACATCTGAGGTAAAATATAGGACCAAATGTGTAAGTGAACAACTGCAGTCAGGCACACCTGATTAATCAATACATCCTGTGGTAGAGATGTCAAGTTCCCTTAGGATTAATAAAGTTGCATTATGGAGACAGAACAAATCTGGACATACTGTGTATTCTTTTATCAGGTCCTCAACACGTTCTCCCAGGTAGATGATGAGAGCTTTGAGGACACACTCCCTTCTGACATCAGCATCAGCATCCTGCAGGGACAGTCAAAAGGGTTACTATGCAATGTGGAGGCTATGCTAGCTTATCAATTTTCAGCTTTACCACAAACAGTGCTTTTACGATGTGCACTGGTTCCAAATAGCACAACTTAATTTAAAAGCAGAGCCTTACAGAAAATAGTTTTCACCATGTCACTATGTCAGAGGCCACTGCCAGTCTCTCTTGGAAGATGAAGACTGGATGGCTCTTTTCCTATACTATGAAGGTAAATTTGGTGCAACACACTCACACCTGTGTATCTGGAATTTTTAAATTTGTAATTTTTTTTCTTCCACAAATACAACACAACAGTTAAATTCCTAGTTACATGTGCACAAATCCTTTTCTACAAATCACAAATTAATAAACTCATGTGCATATATTTTTGCTAGAGTTGCTGCAGTGAAAATGGTGCAAAACACATTCACAACAGAGGTGTAAAGTACATTTGCAAAGCCTACACATCCACGTAGGCACAAACAATTATGACTATAACCATAATCACTGACACAATCAAAATAAAAATGGAAAAGGATACCTATCCTCATCAGATATAAGGGTGAAAATGCTGTTGTTGTTAGTGGTTAATTATATACATCATACCTGATCAAGAAGCTCCAGTATCGTAGCAGTTTTTGCTTTGGTTGTCCCTCCTTTCTTTCTGATGATCTTAAGTAGCTGCGGGGAGTACTTGTCCAGCTGGGCCATAAATCTGGTCAGCCGGGGAACGGTAGTAACCCGCAGAAACTCTGTATTGATCTGCACATGAGTAAGCAGATTTTTGAAATTGAAGAATAACTTCAACAAGAAAAACTTTAAACACTCATCTTTAAAACCCCCATCTTTAAACGATGACTAAAGGCATTAGTATAAAAGAAGTTATGAAAGGTATACCTCTTCCATCTGAAATAGAGCTGGCCATCTTTCCATGAGGTTCTCGATGGTAGGCTTCTGATCCACAATCTCTTGCCTCCTGAACTGAAAGGTCCTGGCCATCTTCTCCCGTATGGTTCTCTCATTGTTTCTCTTCTTTACTTCGGTCAGAAGAGATATTCTCTCTTGCTCCAGGGTTTCTAGAGTCTCGCTGCTGGACTGAGGATAGTAATTGGCCTCCCCTCTTCTTGCCTTTTTATTATTCTTTGCTGGAAGGGGAACAGGATCTTCTCGTGACTTGAGAGTATTTACCATGAGCTCAGATGCAAGTCCATGTGACTTCAGCTGAGTGCGATAGTTGCACATCTTAGTCTTGAGTCTCAGTTTCCATCCGTAGCTCTCATTGAAGGAGTCTGGTTGCCTGAGGCAGGGATACTTCCTTGTCAGAGCCTCTGCAACATCACCCAGGTCTGCATCAGTGGGGTACGCCTTATATGAGAAAATCTTCTCTGCCAATCTTTCCAGTATGTCAGACAGCATTTTTGACGTAGGCGTCAGTCTGGTTTGGTTCTTTGTGTATTCCGCATTTCCTTTCTCAAGTTGATATTCTGTTTCAAGGGAGAAGGGCGGGATGTTGAACTCCTTTGGCCAGGGCTCTGTTCGGAGTCTCTCGGAGGAGCTGCTGCTGAGTATGACTGCGTCATCTGAATCAGTGTGTAGTGAAACGGAGCTTGTGTCTAAGTCACTCAAATCAGATGGGACACTTTCTATGAAACTCAGAATGATATCAGAAGAAGCAGACGGTATGACCTTGATGGTGGTGTCATAGGCCTACTATATTACCTTTGGCTAGGGCCCACACTAAATACTTTACTTAGGGCCTAGGCCCGGACCGACTACGCCAGCCCCGGGGGCTATGTCCCCGGAACAAAGAAGTTAGTTAAAGACAGGGATGGTACACTGAAACCATAAAGTGAGGTACGCAGATTCACAGACACTCTGAGGCAAGAGGAGTATGCTTCTCTGACAACACTATTTATTTACACACAATGGCACTATTTACAACTCAGCATGTCCCAGACATATGTAACCCCAACCCCTCACACACACACACACACACACTGTAACACGCAGCCCCAATGCGCACTACTAAGGGGCCTGTGCACTAGGCTGGGCCTGTGCCTAACAGAAGGAGTGGAGGACACAAATGGGGCAGTGTAGGGAGCACAGCCTCAAGTGGCCTATGCCGGCCAGGGGAAAATAATGAAAATCAAAGCAACTCAAAATACACTACACACAAAAGGGAGCATAAAGTAAAACCACACAATAATAACCTACAAACAAAACAGAGAAAAGGGAATACCAAATCAAGCCACCACGTGTGTTCACAGCAAAGGAAAGAGTGAGGGGAATCCACCACCCAGGGAGCCAGCGGCATGCGCACTTGGTTTCAATAACTCTGCACATTACACACACCAAGTAAAAGACAAGGGCAGCAGAACTGAACTAGAAGGCCTGCGAAAATCTAAATCAAAATACCTGGCTTACAATACTATAAAAGAGGATGGTGACACTCTATTCACCCAAATAAACAAAACAAAAAAAT
This sequence comes from Coilia nasus, assembly GCA_027475355.1. Taxonomy (NCBI): domain Eukaryota; kingdom Metazoa; phylum Chordata; class Actinopteri; order Clupeiformes; family Engraulidae; genus Coilia; species Coilia nasus. The sequence continues at coordinate 2,031,022 of CM050200.1, forward strand.
AACTACATTCAAAGAAACGAATACATGCTTGAGCAGATGCTGAGCACGCTAATAAACACACACAGATGTTGAAGTCGATGCTAGTTTGCACGCTACAAAACTGAGACTGCTTAACAAAACCAAATTCTACTAACCATCTCTTTACATAGGTACCTTCAATGTTCTCTACACATCTGTTTGCTATTATGTCCTCCTTTTGTAAGTCGCTTTGTATAAAAGCGTCTGCTAAGTGTAATGTAATGTAGTGTAATGTAATGTAATGTAATGTAAAAAACGGCAGCCACTGAAGCCATGGGGTGCAGGAGTCACACGTCCCAGATGTCAGCTAATCTGTTAAATTGACAAGAAAATCCCACTATGTTAGGTACTACTTCAGTGATAAATGATGAAATGGCCCACATTAACGGTGAGGTCACAGACAGCACAATACCTACCCTTACTCTGGAAGCTGTTCATACAAGGCCGCCATCAGTTATGAGCCGCCCGCTTCAAATTTCCCACTTCTGCTACCGAACCAAAACCAGGAAGCGTGTTAGATAAGAATCTGACAAACTTCAAGCCCCAACCGAGTCCTATGATCCGGTAGCTTACCTGCTTTCCTTGACACGCTCACCTAGCTAGCCACCACCAAAGCTAGCTGGTCGGCAATAGCTTTGACACTGTCTGCAGTGGCACCAAGCGAGATCCGACCACACTACGACACAAACAAACATTTGCGCGCTAAGAAAAGCTGCTACAAACACACAGTAATCATTTTAACAGACTTCCACTTACCATACAATAGCTCCTAGCCTTCCAACACCACCTTCCACGGCGACACCTGCACCCCTCTTCCCAAACAGAAACAGGCATACGCCTGCGTCAGGGTACGCCCCTTTAAATACGCGCCTCACCTGCCTGGTAATCAACGCACACTCATGGAAGCGGTACAGATGCCAGCGCGCATCCCATCACAGTGGTAAGATCCTTGATCATGGAGGTTGAGCTCAAGTTTACAAATGTTCCACCAAAGTCGACATCCTTGTATTGCAGCCTGATGTCTCCAGAAAGTTTGCATGAGTTTTTGACCTGTTCGATGAACTCTTCAACTGTGTCTGGCACCCTTGGTAGATCCATCCTCTCTGAGCTTTCGTCACTCAACGAGATGAGGAGACGTATGGGATTTGCCATACTGACTGATGAAGTTGCGTCTTAAGTTGACGTACACGGCGATGCCCTGACAGCTGGTGTACTTCAGGAAGCTGGCGTCAAAACACGTCCTGGATGGCTGGAAAACAGGAGAGACAGAGGGAGAGAGAAAGAATTAGTTCACATACACAACCACCTTGTGTGGGCATAAAGATGACAGGTTAGACACTCTGACCCCTGACTCTGACCCCTAACTCTGACCCCTGACTCTAACCCCTAACTCTGACCCCTAACTCTGACCCCTGACCTGCCCATCCTCAGAACTCAGCCCCCTAATGCAGACCCCTAACTCTGACCCCTGACTCTGACCCCTGACTCTGACCCCTGACTCTGACCCCTAACTCTGACCCCTGACTCTGACCCCTAACTCTGACCCCTGACTCTGACCCCTGACTCTGACCCCTGACTCTGACCCCAAACTCTGACCCCTAACTCTGACCCCTGACTCTGACCCCTAACTCTGACCCCTGACTCTGACCCCTGACTCTGACCCCTAACTCTGACCCCTGACTCTGACCCCTGACTCTGACCCCTAACTCTGACCTCTAACTCTGACCCCTGACCTGCCCATCCTCAGAACTCAGCCCCCTAATGCAGACCCCTAACTCTGACCCCTAACTCTGACCCCTGACTCTGACCCCTGACCTGCCCCCTAACTCTGACCCCTAACTCTGACCCCTGACTCTGCCCCCTAACTCTGACCCCTGACTCTGACCCCTGGTGGGTGTTTGTGTGCATGTGTGTGTGTTTGTGTAAGGCCTCTGTTCTCTGCGTAATGTGTGTGTGTATGTGTGTGTGCATGTGTGTGTTTGTGTGTCTGTGTAACACCTCTGTTCTCTTCGTAACATGTGTGTGTGCGTCTGTGTAATGACTCAGTTCTCTGCGTAATGTGTGTGTCTGTGTGTGTGTGTTTGTGTGTGTGTTAGTGTAATGCCTCTGTTCTCTCAGGTGTGTTTCCATAACACCTATGTTCTCTGCGTAACATCTGTGTGTGTGTGTGTGTGTGTGTGTGTGTGTGTGTGTGTGTGTCTGTGTGTATGTGTGTGTGTGTGTGTGTGTGTGTGTGTGTGTGTGTGTGTGTGTGTCTGTGTAACACCTCTGTTATCTGTTCTTTCATTCCAGCCTGGGCGACTTCCCCAGCTGATAGGACACAGGTAAGAGCATGGGACAGGTGTGTGTGTGTGTGTGTGTGTGTGTGTGTGTGTGTGTGTGTGTGTTAGCCATGGGCTGCTTCCCCAGCTGATAGGACACAGGTAAGAGCACGGGACAGGTGTGTGTTCGTTACCCTTCAGGTAAGACAGGTAGGGTAAGCTGAGACAGGTAAGGACACATGAGACAAGTGTGTGTATGTTAGCTTGAGGTAGGACAGGTGTGTGTGTCAGCCATGAGGTAGGACAGGTGTGTGTGTGTGTGTGTGTGTGTGTGTGTGTGTGTGTGTGTGTGTGTGTGTGTGTGTGTGTTAGCCATGAGCTGCTTCCAGTGCTGAGGTTCATACAGTTTTAGCTCTGTATTTAACCAGTGGTTGTATGTGTGGTTGTGTGTGTACATGTCTGCTTCATTAGGCATATGTGTGTGTGTCTGTGTGTGTGTGAGTGAGTGTCTTTATGGTTTGTGTGTGTCTGCATTTTTAATTAATATGTGTGTGTGTGTGTGTGTGCCTGCAGGACCGTAATGATGTAACCTATGCCACAGTGCAGTTGAGTGTGTCCCAGAGGGGCTCCCAGCAGAGAGACAGACACACACACCCCCAGCACACACTCTACTCTCCTGTCCGCTGCCAAAACAGGAAGTGAAAGCAGGTCATGTGATGCCACCCTGGAGGGCCTCTGCACACATACTACCACTGTCATGGTTACCATAGTGACAAGGGACTCACCCGATTGAGTGACAGTTGCCATGCTTACCACAGTGACCAGGGACTCATGGGATTTGGTGACAGACAATAATAATACTAATACTAGTACTACTACAAATAATAATAATAATAATAGTAATAATAATAATATACCTGTATAATAGCATATCTGTGCAGCAACGTCTCTGCTGTTAAGGTGTGAGTTACGGTATGAGTGAGTTACGGCATGAGTTACGGTATGAGTTCTGGTATGAGTTACGGTATGAGTTACGGTATGAGTTACGGTATGAGTTACGGTATGAGTTACGGTATGAGTTCTGGTATGAGTTACGGTATGAGTTACGGCATGAGTTACGGTATGAGTGACTTACAGTATGAGTTACGGTATGAGTTACGGTATGAGTTACGGTATGAGTGAGTTACGGTATGAGTTACGGTATGAGTTACGGTATGAGTGACTTACAGTATGAGTTACGGTATGAGTTACGGTATGAGTGACTTACAGTATGAGTTACGGTATGAGTTACGGTATGAGTGAGTTACGGCATGAGTTACGGTATGAGTTACGGTATGAGTGACTTACAGTATGAGTTACGGTATGAGTTACGGTATGAGTTATATTTGCAGTGGAAGAGAGCAAATTAATAAACTCTTTCTACTCATATGTGTTTTGCACATCTGTTTACACACAGACACACACGGTTGCCCGAACTGGGCATTAATGAAGACAAGAAAAAGAAACCAAAACACCAACCAACACAAAGTCAAAGTCCTTTAAATACACTCACGTGAACATTTTGGACAAGGAAAACAAGTGGTTTAAGAGAGGAATGATCTATGTCCATCTATGTCCATCTAGAGCAACCATCTTTGAACAGTCATCATCTATCTGCTACACACCATTTTGCCTTGAGATCCCATCCTAGGAAGTGTAACGGCTCTTCACCACCAGAGCAGTTCTCATTATCTGGATCATGTGACCACAGTGACTCTCACTCCAATTGACACCTTGACGGGTGACTCATGTGACCTTTTGTCATCGAATGAGGGGTGTGGCCTATAGCTCCACCTCCAGTGATCTAGAGATATAGCCCCTGGCCCTTTGGTCACATGACGAGGGGTGTGGTCTATAGCTCCACCCCCAGTGATCTAGAGATATAGCCCCTGGCCCTTTGGTCACATGACGAGGGGTGTGGTCTATAGCTCCACCCCCAGTGATCTAGAGATATAGCCCCTGGCCCTTTGGTCACATGATGAGGAGTGTGGTCACATGATGGGGGGTGTGGTCTATAGATTACAGCTCCACCCCCAGTGATCTAGAGATATAGCCCCTGGCCCTTTGGTCACATGACGAGGGGTGTGGTCTATAGCTCCACCCCCAGTGATCTAGAGATATAGCCCCTGGCCCTTTGGTCACATGATGAGGGGTGTGGTCACATGATGAGGGGTGTGGTCCATAGCTCCACTTCCAATGATCTAGAGATATAGCCCCTGGGCCTTTGGTCACATGACGAGGGGTGTGGTCACATGGTGGGGGTGTGGCCTATAGATTACAGCTCCACCTCCAGTGATCTAGAGATATAGCTCCTGGCTCTCCATAATCACCCCAGAACTGAAGAAGTTCCTCAATGGTGGAACAACCTACCAGTCATTACAAGAGCAGCAACATCCCTCTCGACCTTCAAAAGGCTCGTGAAGACCCTTCTTTTCCGAGACTGCTTCACTTCCTAACAAAACTAATCTCTACTAACCATCTCTTATATAGGTGCCTTTGATGTTGTCTACACATCTGTTAGGTTATTTAGGTCCTCCTTTTGTAAGTCTCTTTGGATAAAAGCGTTTGCTAAGTACAATGTCATGTAAAAAAAAAAAGCCTTTTGGATGAAAGGTGAAACACCTTCAAGCTCCAAAAAGAAGTCCAGTTGCACACAACTTAGCCTGGTAGACACAGACACACACTACACAGGGGTTGTGTAGTTCCTATGCCTGTCTGTAGGGGGCATCAGTAGTAGTGAGGGCCTCTGTTACTGACCTATGGAGTCGGCTAACAACCAGCCTCACTGCTAATCTACAGTTGCCACATCGTGTAACCAGAGTGTGTGAGTGTGTGTGTGTGTGTGTGTGTGTGTGTGTGTCCGTGCCCAGTCAAATATGTGCAACAATAAGACCTGACAACCTTAAGTATTCTCTCTGTCTGTCTGTCTCTCTCTTTTTCTCTCTCTCTGTCTATCTCTCTCTCTTTCTCTCTGTCTGTCTCTCTGTCTTTCTCTCTCTCTGTCTGTCTCTCTCTCTTTCTCTCTCTCTGTCTGTCTCTCTCTCTTTCTCTCTCTGTCTGTCTCTCTCTCTCTCTGTCTGTCTCTCTCTCTTTCCGCCTCCTCGCCTTCTCTCTGTTTTACCTGTATTACGCTATCTCTCTCTCTCACACACACCATCTCTCTCTCCTTCTCTCTCTCACACACACACACACACACACACACACACACACACACACACACACACACACACACACACACACATACACACACACACACACCTGCAAGAGGAAGCTCTGTGGTCTGAAGAACAGGATGTCGTTTGAGGACTGCTGACCCGTTTCTCTCCCACCCTCTGCAAACACACACTATATGTGTGTGTGTGCATGTGTGTGTGTGCATGTGTGTGTGTGTGTACATGTGTGTGTGTGTGTGTGTCAAGTTATCCTGGGTTATTTTAACCCTTTAGGCGCCAGAGGTTTTTTCCTAAAACATTCGATTTTGACATCTTAATTTCAAAAGGTTATAACTTAAAAATTATAAGAGATAGAGACTTACTGTAAATTAGAGAAATATTAAGGATGATCCAAAGTTTATGTAGGGATTAAATTTACCCATCTAATTTGCATATTATGACGTCACATGGCGGCGGCCATCTTGGATTATAGAATTTTTATAAATTGTCACGCTTGAAAGATAAAATGCAGTACTCCCTCCCCAAAAAAAATGTGTATGTACCTTGTGTATGCTATATTGCACAATACTGAATGCTCAGATAAATAGTAAATAGCAACCAAACAGTGTAAATCTTTACTAATAAATGGCAGAACCAAACCGAATGCATGTAGCAGTAGGCTGACCTTTTGCTGTAGAGATTTTCCATTTATTACAGAGGCACTCAGATTCCATATATGGGGCATTTATATGTTATTCTATATATACATATATCATAAGACTTGTTTAGTTTAAAATCTCATGAGTGAGATGACAAGATGAGACAAGAGACAACGTTAGTAGTTTTTTTTTTTTTTTTTTTTTTTAGGTTTGTTTTTTTGGTTGGGCTTTTTTTGAGCTGACAAAGGCTAAAAACTGATGGGCAAAGCGATTTGTCTCATTTGTAACATTTGAAAGATTTGTAAGAACATTCCAGAAATCATCAGAGAAAGAGTGACAGAAAATCTAGGGGCGAATTGGCATTGGAGATATCCAATTGGCTGATCAAAGGGCGTGAGACAATTTTGATACCCCTCCTCATTGATCAACTCAAAGCAGGTGTGACAATACACCGGCATTCCCATCATCTTGCCTAGATAAACTAACGAGCATATTAACTCCTCTGCCCCGTGCCAAACCGCCTCTGTTCCTGCTGCGAGCAGCACGCGCAGATCTGCTGCGCACTTGTGCCGAGTGGAGAGTGGAGAGGAGAGGAGAGGAATTTTCATGGGTAGGACTCTCACTGCGTCTCCTCACCCTGCTTCTACGTTGTCCCCTAGCTCTCCTAGAAACACTTTGACCTCGTCTAACATACCCAGTGGCATTAGACAACGTCTCCACCACGTTACTGTCTCCGCGATTAGGGAAAGGTACAGTCGGAAAACAAATTAGCTACATGGCTAGCGCAGTAAAAACACTGGACCCCCACTTCACTTCTAGCCTCGTTCCCCACACTACTAACACGCCTGCTTACTCCCTGATAAACATTCCCACCCCATGAAACACTGTTCCCATCGCTGACATTGAGCAAATGAGTATCTACTTTGGCCAAATGATCCAAAGATTGTGCTTGGTGTAGGGCTAAATAATCACTTTGTCCAGCTGCATCACTGCAAGGCAGGGACGCATCTGAAGCGTCCTCGCTAAACGCATCACCGTCATCTTCTGGAGGCAGATATTCGCCTTCAGAATAAGGGTCTGCGAATAGAAGACCCAACACTTCATTGCAGATAAACTTCTTTGATGAAATTAGACGAAAAACGAAGGCAAACACTCGCTGACGTTGACAATATCGCTCTAATTATATAGCTCGCATGCAAACTAGCTTCGCTTTTGCTCACACTGATTCAACATGCTGTAGCTCGACTATTTTGTATAGAAACATAACGTAATTCTGAGTCAGGGACGTAGTATGACATGTCTACCACCTAGTGGAAGGGAGTTCAAACCAAATTTGACACCCTATTTGACAAAATCGATCGTTTTATTCAGTGCGGCATCTTGTCGACTTAAGTCGACAATGGCGCCTAGAGGGTTAATGTGAAGTCTGCCCAAACTTGAAAAAGGCCTAAGCCAACATCAGGGTTATACGGATCAACTCGGACATCTCCATTCTTGTTTTGTTGTGCTTTAATTGTAAGTCCACTTAGTTACAATCGGGTAATGAATCGGTCAGGTTGAAAACCTTAACAATAGAAGAAAAGAAAAGACACAAATGCATTAACCCATGAGCATCATTATAGCAAAGCAAATAGATAGCAAACATAGCTACATGTGCTAAGCAAACATAGCTACATGTGCTAACACCCACACAAGCTACATGCATCAACCAAGCCGATAGCAAACATCTCACAACATCTGACAAACACCATCACCAAACACCTCATAACATAAAACTCACCAGTAGCCTCCCTGAATGGCTCACACACTTCAATTTGCGCTTTTTACCACTACCACACTGGCTACCACTGAGCACAGAGCTTTTCCTTTGTTCTACAAATGAACAAAAAAGAAAATGGCCGCCAAACCCACTTCCCCTTAAACACAATCTTCAACATAAAAGTCTCTTTTTACAACATGCCAAACAAAAGATCACACTACATTTCAAAATAAAAGACTTTTACAGGAATTGGCAGCACACCTCCCACTTGAGCTCCTGGTTCTGGAACCCAAGGAGGTCACGTCATTCATCAGGATTGTGGCTAACTTGCTCTTCCACTGGAACTAAGACGACAAGACGCCTTACATCTCTGTGAAGAACTGTGGCAGTAATCTTCATGGTGGACAGCTTGCCCACCTTGGCTGTCCTCTCTGTCCGTCTCACATGGGCTGGTGCCTTGGTTGTAACTGGGTAGCTGGGGAATGTCCTGACTTGAACATCTCTCACTATCCCTTCTTCATCAGGATTGACGCTGATCACCCTGGCCAGCTTAAAATGGCCCCTTACAGCATTTTGGTCAGCAAGCCAGACAACATCTCCTACTGCAACATTTCTCTGCCTTGTGTGCCACTTGCTTCTGACAAAGAGGTTTGGGCCTGCCAATTGGCACCACTTCTTCCAAAACTTGTTCACCTCTGACTGGATCACTCGCAGCCTTTTGTAGGGGTAACCCTCAAATTGGAAGTCTCCTGGGTCTCCTCTCGAGCAGGCACGTCCCAGCAGGAGCGAATTTGGCGTGACGTATTCAATACAGTCTTCCTGAACTTGTGCTCTTGCATCTATTGGCCTCTCACTGGCCAAATTGGCAGCTATGTACACAAACGTCTGGAATTCTCCCCATGTGAAGACACCATCACCGCCTACATTCTGCAAGGCTTTTTTCACAGTCCTAACTGCTGCTTCAGCTGCTCCATTTCTGTGCGGTGAGTCTGCAGGGTGGATTTTCCAGGACCACTTGGTGCCATGCTTGGCGGCGTTCTCTTCCACTTCTGACCTTTCCAGGTGCTCCAGAAATCTATAGAGGTCATCAAGGGCTGGCTTGGCCCCTACAAAGTTCGTGCCTGGGTCAGACCATACCTTGCTAGGATGCCCTCTTAGCGATGTAAACCTTAGATAGGCCAGCAGGAATCCTTTTGTTGACAAGTCACTCACAATGTCGGCATGGATGGCTCTGGATGCCATGCAGCTGAACACAATGCCCCAGACTTTTAGTCTTACTCTCTTCTTCACCTCATCTCTTACTTCGTAAGGCCCGAAAAGGTCCACGGCGGTGAATTCAAAAGGAGCTGCTGGTCCTAACCGTTCTGGGGGTAAGTTGCCCATCAGCTGTTGACATTGCTTTGCCCTTGACTTTCTACAGGGCACACAGTTTTCCACAACCCTTTTGGCCAGTTGTCTTCCTCTAACTACCCAAGCCTTTCTTCTCATTCTCAAAAGTGTCCCTGCCACACCCTCATGGTTCGCAGCATGAGCTTCCCGTGCTAACAACATGGATATCCATGCTTCATAAGGAAGAAGGGGCACTACCGTCTTGTCCTCCCTGAAGGCCTGGATTCTCCCCCCACAGACGAGGAGTCCATCTTCTTTCATCGCCACTAAACGATTGAGGGTTATGTCCGGGAACATCACACCTGCTTGAGCTGCCAGGCAAAGAGTTCTGAAAGCATACTCAAGGTCTTCAGTACAGAGTACAAGGGCTTGAGGTTCCTCCTTAGGGTGAGGTACTCGACTCGCTTTTTGATTGGTAGCTTGGTTTCTCAGGCCTAACCACTTGTCGGCAGCCCGTCTCACCCAAGCAACAACACCCACCAGCCTGGATAAACTGCTAAATGTCTTTGCATCCAGAAGGTCTTTGACAGCTGAGCCAGGGGGCAGTCTTCTCGGCAAGGGTTTAATCTGTCCTTCTGCCTGATCCGCACTGGACACATTTAAGTTAAGATTTGGCTGAGTTATATCAGCAGTCACACCTACTTCAGGCTCTTCTGCCTGAGTGACCAAGTCTTGATGTCTCTTGGCCTGCGCTCTGGTTACCACAGCTGCAAATGCTTTTCTCTGCATCTTATTTACACTTTCCCTGGCATCAGCAACAACTTCTCCAGCAGACTTTATTGGCCACTCAGCCAGTGGCCACTTCAAAAACTCTGGTCCATATTGCCAAGCCTCTTGGAGGTCCTTTATGGTAGCTCCCCTTGTGATTATGTCAGCAACATTTACACTGCCTGGAGTCCACTACCAGTCTTCGACGGGTGCAGACTGTTGAATTTCTCCAATCCTGTTGGCAAAAAATGTCTGGTAGCCGTAGCTGTCCCGCTGAATGGCCCCCAGTACAGTTTGGCTATCAACTAGGTGGAACCAACGGCCTACTTCCAACCGGCTATGCTTTTCCACATACTTCCTGAGCCTTGCTGCAAAGACTGCACCACAGACCTCCGCTTTGATGGCATCCCCTTTTTGATCCAGTGGCGTCAGCTTGGCCTTGGACTCCACCAGCCGGACATCTACACCTAGGTCTGTTTCCCACCGGAGGTATAGCACAGCCCCATAGGAATTGTCACTCCCATCTGAAAAGGTGATGGCCCAGGGTTTCCCTCTCCTTCCTTGTGGTGTCAGGCTTCTATGGAAAGTGACCTGTCCTAACTGTGCATACTCTTGGAACAGCCTAATGGCCTCCTCTCTGAGGCCTTCAGAAAGTGGCTTGTCCCAGGTGCTACTGGCCAGACTCCCGCTTCCCGCCTCCTGAAAGGCCCTTCTCACAAGGATAGCACCCCTCTGCTTGAATGGTGTGACCAATCCAATGGGGTCATAGAGACCAGCTACCTGACTCAACAGCTCTCTTCTGGTCAGAGGATTCGGTGTTTTTGATCGGACTTCCTCCATCAAGAGGTCCTGTCCTGTCCTCATCTTTCCCCTTCTTTTGGAGAAGTTGATGGAAGACATCATATAGAGTTTATCTTCCTCTACCAAGTAGCCAATGCCTAAGGCCTTGTTATCTTCATCTCTCATCTGATTCGGCAATACCAGTGCTCTTTCTGCTCTTTGCAGTTTGCTGCCTCCCACTTTGCCCTGATCGGACCCAGGGTTTCAGAGAGAAACCACCAGCCTTTAGGATCTCCTCAATCTCATGGGTGATTTCAACCAAGCGGTCTGCATCGTCATGGGATGTCAGTATGTCGTCAACATAGGTGTCCTCCTCCAACACTCTGCGTGCCTCGTCAAGGTGAGAGAACTCGGGGAGTCTTGCCGTTTCTCGCATAGCCAGCTGTGCTATGCAACCAGCAGGTCTGTCACCTATGTTGACTCTCGTGATGGCATATTCCCCAATCTCCTCATCTTGTGTGTCCCTCCAAAGGAATCTGTGCAGGTGCATCTCACGCTCTTCCAGCCACACGGAGTTGTACATCTTCCTGATGTCTCCTAAGGCAGCATGCAACCCCCTCCTAAACCTTTGCAGGACGGCTCTGATGGGGTTTAACACATCTGGCCCTTTTACCAGTAGGTCATTCATGCTCACGCCTTTGAACTGCTGACTGCTGTTCCATACAAGACGCACTGGAGTGGTGACAGAGTGGGGATTCGGTGCTACTAAATGGCTAACATACCAGACTGGTCCCTTCCAGGTATCAGTCAACTTCTTCGTGAGTAATTTTGCAGCTCCACGCTCCACCATCTCATGGATTTGGGCCATGTAGGCAGCGAGCCACTCAGGTTCTTTCTGGAGTCTTTTCTCAGTTCTTAGGAAAGTGGCCTCAACCCCGCTCCTATTATTGGGAAGACAAGCTGGATCCATTATCCAAGGATACCTTGCATCCCAATGTGGGGACTCAGCGTGTTTATCAGTCATGACATGAGTGAGGCCATCTTTTATAATCTCGAGTTCCCTTTCTTCAGCAAGAGTCATCTCCTTTCCACCAGGCTGGCAGTTCCCGCACCGACATCCACCACACTTGGGCTCACAAGCTGCGCCGATACTGTCCCACTTCCACCATTTTAGGAACTCTCTGTGAGTTGCAGCTGTGTGCTTAGGTTTAATCATGGTGTCTTGTAGCAATCCAGCAGGGATCTCTTCATATTTGACAGCAGCTGTCCTCATGGAGCGAGCAAAGTGTGTCTTCGACTTGTGCGCGACGACATCCACTTGCTCAAACAGGTCTGGATGAGCCCCGCCTACCATCTTTCCAAGTGGACTTTCCCACAGAACAAGATCCCCTACAACTTTCACCCGTTGTGGTGCAAGTCTCCCTTCTCTGTGACTTATGAGTAACTCGATCTCCTCAGGTCTCCTCAAGTCCTCAAGGTGAACTTCAGGAAAGTATACCTTCAACTGTTCCGGTCTGACCACCTGGTGGACTTTTGCTATCTCGTTTAAGCCGTAACAGATCAGTTGATGTGCTCTCTCTGTTCCCTTTGAGGTCTTGACTCGGATTCTGAGAAGGTATCTTCTTGTTGCTACTTTCGTAGTCATCCCACCAACTCCATGTACGACGAGTGTAATCCTCTCACTTCTGAGATTCAACCTGTTAGCCGCTCTATGGGTGATGTAATTTGTATCTGATGCAAGGTCAATCAGGGTTCCAATTTTATGCCCTGCATTAGCGGTCACCTCCAACAGCATCATAATGACAGGTAACTCTGTCAGCCCATATTCCTTCAGGAGGCCGACTGGACACCTGGTAGTGCAGGTTACTTTAAAGGAGTTGTTGGTGAAAGCCTTCCTGCACCTTTCTGCTAACTCTGGAGACAGCTCACTCAGGAACTCTTCCTGCTCTTCTGTGAAGTCTTTTCTGCTTTTGTCATCCTTCTGCAGTTTCTCAGTGCTGTAGCTTTTGAATCCTCCTTTAGGGCAGAGAAAGAAATGGTGATCTGAAGGGCCTTTCTTTTTGCAGTCCTTATTTCTGCATAGGTAAGTATCTTTGCAGTCATCTTTGTTTTTGTGACACCCTAAGCACTCCCTGCATGCACCAGTCTTTTTTACTGCACATTCTTTCTCTGACACTGTCATTCTTTTAAACGTCTTGCAGAAGAAAAGCTTATTTGTGTGTCTCTCATCTCCACAGAGAATGCACCCATCATTAGTATCTCCTCTCTTTGTGGATTTAGTTGAGGCATATTTTTGGTTGAACTTCTTGTCTGCTTTGTCTGGTCTCTCTGACTTTTCTGTGACCCTCAGATGATCCAGCCTCTCAAAGATTTCTTCCTGCTTTTTCAGGAACCAGAGAAGATTTTCGAAGTGGTTATCTTCATCAACACCATTCTTTGGATCCACCATGTATGTAAGCCAGTCCTTCTTTACAAACTCAGGAAGCTTGCTCTCTATGGACTTTACCATTAGTGGGTTCTTTATGGCTCCAGTACGTCCAAGGTCTGAGAGATCAATAAGTGCTTTCTCTATTGTTTGAATTAGGTCCACTACTTTTCTTGGTTGATTTCCCTTGACAGGTGGAATTTTCTCCAGTTCTTCAACTATCTCCAAAGCAATAGTGTGTTTATTGCCATACCTATTTTCTAGCACTCTGAATATATCTTCCGCTGTGCTGTAGGTTGTCAGTCGAAGCTCTTTCCCAATTTTCTCATCCACACTGTTGAGCAGCTGTATCTTTTTCACTTCTGGTGAACCAGTTGGCTCACCTTGTTTCTGGAGGCTTTGCCAATCAACTCTCCAGCGGTGGAAGTCTCTCTTACAGCCACTAAAAGTTGGCAGCTGTGCTGGTTTGAGCCTTATGATGGGTGTTGTTGGTCCGGGTAAGACTGGGGTCGGCACTGCAGACTTTTGCTCTTCAGCAATCCTCCTTGCTCTGACAAACTCCGCTTTTTTAATTTCAAATGCAGTATAGGTTGCTTTTAAGTCCTTGCACCGCTTGTGAAAATCATCATCTGTTGCAGGAATCCATCTTTCCCACTCCAACAATGCTTTATGGGCCTTCTTAGTTAGCTTTTCCAATACGGTGAGGTGGACCTCATAGGCTTCACAGTTATCGCTGTCAACGCGTATTCTCTCTGCGTATTCACAGGCATTTTCTGCTTCCTCAAAAGCTGCCAGCAGCACGTGTTGTCCATACTTGGTCCATAAATGGGTTTGTACAATGGATTTTATCTCATTCAGCCTTTGCTCACAGTCGTTAGCAACCATGTTAAGATTAGACTCTTTCTCTTCATCAAGCACGGCCCCTTTGCCATCAGTGTCAAGCTCTGCTTCCATCCCCACTCTGTAGTCATCATTGGCTTCAAAAACTCGACGTGCATCAGCAGAAAGCTTTGCAAATTCTGTTCTGAGCTCTGCTTCAGTCATAGCACTTGCACTTCTCCTGAGGAAATTAGCTTGCTTGGTAAAGCAGCCCTTTGCAACAGTCCTCTCTTTCTTCAGCTGATCCACTGATTTACTGAGTCCTTCTTCAGCCATCCTAATTGATTTATTAATTTAACAATTTAATTTAATAATTAATTAATTAATTAAATTGTGAGCTTTATGCTTTATGAATTATTATACTCCTTCAAATACTTGGACAGTTTGAAGCCTTTAATCCTCTTGTCTTGATGCTTGAAGTGCTACGTGCTACCTCTTGGTAATCACTTGACACAGCAACGTATTTGAATCAGCACAGTGTTCTCACAGCAATGGTATCCAACTGCAGACAGCAATGGTTTTCAACTGTCAAGTTATCCTGGGTTATTTTAATGTGAAGTCTGCCCAAACTTGAAAAAGGCCTAAGCCAACATCAGGGTTATACGGATCAACTCGGACATCTCCATTCTTGTTTTGTTGTGCTTTAATTGTAAGTCCACTTAGTTACAATCGGGTAATGAATCGGTCAGGTTGAAAACCTTAACAATAGAAGAAAAGAAAAGACACAAATGCATTAACCCATGAGCATCATTATAGCAAAGCAAATAGATAGCAAACATAGCTACATGTGCTAAGCAAACATAGCTACATGTGCTAACACCCACACAAGCTACATGCATCAACCAAGCCGATAGCAAACATCTCACAACATCTGACAAACACCATCACCAAACACCACATAACATAAAACTCACCAGTAGCCTCCCTGAATGGCTCACACACTTCAATTTGCGCTTTTTACCACTACCACACTGGCTACCACTGAGCACAGAGCTTTTCCTTTGTTCTACAAATGAACAAAAAAGAAAATGGCCGCCAAACCCACTTCCCCTTAAACACAATCTTCAACATAAAAGTCTCTTTTTACAACATGCCAAACAAAAGATCACACTACATTTCAAAATAAAAGACTTTTACAGGAATTGGCAGCACAGTGTGTGTGTGTGTGTGTGTGTGTGTGTGTGTGTGTGTGTGTGTGTGTGTGTGTGCGCGCTTGTGTGTGTACATGTTTGTGTATATGTGTGTGTGTGTGCATGCATGTGTATGTGTGTGTGTCCTTACTTCTGAAAGTGACCTATTTCCTGTAAAGGATGTTTCATAGCAAGACATGCCACAGGTCCAGTAGGTTGCCTAGCAAGGTTGCTAAGACAGAAGGCCACAGGTCCCGTAGGTTGCCTAGTGAGGTTGCTAAGAGAGAAGGCCACAGGTCCCGTAGGTTGCCTAGCGAGGTTGCTAAGAGAGAAGGCCACAGGTCCCATAGGTTGCCTAGCGAGGTTGCTAAGAGAGAAGGCCACAGGCCCCGTAGGTTGCCTAGCGAGATTATTTAAAACACTAATCACAGTGTGAGTGTGTACAGTATGTGTGTGTGTGTGTGTGTGTGAATTGTGTAGACCAAGAAGTCAAAGGAAAAGAAACACTTCTTCCTCTCCCTGCCCTCCTCCCTCTCTCTCTCTCTGCCCTCCTCCCTCTCCCTGCACTCCTCCCTCTCTCTCTCTCTCTGCCCTCCTCCCTCTCTCTCTCTCTGCCCTCCTCTCTCTCTCTCTCCACTCCTCTCTCCGATCCTTTATCATACTGAAGACAGGATCCTCCCTCTCCCTCTTCCCTTCTCTCTCTCTCTCCCTCTTCCCTTCTCTCTCTCTCTCTATCTGTCTCTCCCTCTCTCTACCTCTTCCCTTCTCTCTCCCTCTTCCCTTCTCTCTCTCGCTCTCTCTCTCTCTCCCTCTCCTTATTCCCTTCTCTCTCTCTCTCTCTCTGTCTCTCCCTCTACCTCTTCCCTTCTCTCTCCCTCTTCCCTTCTCTCTCTCTCTCTCTGTCTCTCCCTCTTCCCTTCTCTTTCTCTCTCTCTGTCTCTCCCTCTCTCTACCTCTTCCCTTCTTTCTCCCTCTTCCCTTCTCTCTCCCTCTCTCTCTCTTTCTCTGTCTTTCCCTTTCTCTCTGAACTGTTCAGCACTCTGGACAGCTCCCCCTGTGTGTGTGTGTGTGTGTGTGTGTGTGTATGTGTGTGTGTAACGTAAAGTTAAGGGCCTTGTCAGGGGCACAGTGGTTTACACACATACCTACACCCACATGCACACACACACACACACATTTGTATATACTCTCATACAGCCACACACACACACTTACACCACAATACATACACACAGGCACTTACCCATTCTACTGAAGTGTGTGTGTGACAGCATTTTACCGACAAAAGCATAAACATACACACACACACACACATACATACACACACACACACACACACACACACAAACACTTGAGCATACAGTAAGTCATGACCGGTAAACAGGAAGTAGGCTGCATATATATATATATAGTTTTCACACTGAACAGAGAACCCAGAGCGCTTCACAGCTTCACAGCACTTATCACCTCACATTTTCCCACCTCACACACTCAACCACACACACACCCACACACACGGCAACAACCAGCACATCCACTTACTTAACACAAACACACACACAAACACAAACACACACACACACACATGGCAACCACTTACTTAACACACTCAGTGACACACACACACGGCACCAACCAGCACATAGGCAGCAGTATGGGGTTCAGTGTGTTGCTCAAGGACATATCGACCTTGTCAGGCCTAATCAGGCCCACCATGGTTGTCCCCGCAATGTGGGACTTCTGGCCCAGTGAAGGTTTATTTATATAGGAGTTATAGGAGGTATATTTGGGAGAGAGAGAGAGAGAGAGAGAGAGGCAGACAGAGAGAGAGAGAGAGAGATTGAGAAAGAGAGAGTGAAGGTTTGCTTTATGGACATTTTGGAATAGTGAAAGGGTAGAGCCCCGCCCATCCCCCACCCCCAATTCTGCTGACTGTTGTATCACTGTGCAACCTGGTTATCGTCTTTAGCCTAGCACACTCTCTTAGCATCTTTAGCCTAACACACTCTCTTAGCATCTTTAGCCTAACACTCTCTTAGCATCTTTAGCCTATCACACTCTCTTAGCATCTTTAGCCTATCACACTCTCTTAGCATCTTTAGCCTAAGACGCTCTCTTAGCATCTTTAGCCTAACACTCTCTTAGCATCTTTAGCCTAACACACTCTCTTAGCATCTTTAGCCTATCACACTCTCTTAGCATCTTTAGCCTAACACTCTCTTAGCATCTTTAGCCTAACACACTCTCTTAGCATCTTTAGCCTAGCCTAGCACACTCTCTTAGCATCTTTAGCCTAGCACACTCTCTTAGCATCTTTAGCCTAGCACAAACACTGTTAGCATCTTAAGCCCAGCACAAGCTCTGGCGTTATATTGTTGAGCTATAATGCCTCATGCATCCTCACTACCATCACCAAATGAGGATGTATGTGTTAGCTACATAACATACTCGTTTAGCATGTGCGAGCTACTTCAAAAAATAAATTCAGTCAGTTCTGGTGTAGTCAGTTCTGGTATAGTAGATAATTTTTTTGTGTTTTGATTGTAAACAGACACCTTGTGTAGTGCACACGTAACACACACACACACACACCTTGGTCGTCTCCCCTCCCCCATGTCCACCCCACATTGTGTGGTATAACAGATGGATGCTACAACCGACCTAGTTTTTGACACTTTATTGCTGATGACAAAATGAAAAGAAAACAGAATACATGGAGAACACCGGGAGTGAGCCAAGCGCATCACAACCCCTCTGCCCCAGGGCAAAAGAGCGATACTTCACACAAGTATGATGGCATCACCAAGAGTGCAAAAACATGGCATACGTGATGGTAAAATGAAAAGAAAACAGGCAGAATACATCACAACTGCCAAACACAGGTAAACCACACTTTAAACTGTTGCATGTGAGATCGGCTAGCCCACAGTTATTGACAAAACCAGTTAACTATTATACTCCTCCTGCAGCCATGCTAACTGGCTGCAGTGTGAGAACATCCTGCCATATTTACCAATTTAATATACATACCAATACCAAACAAAACTTAGGCACGCTGTGCACAATGCACTGAGACAATTATTAGAGGGCAAATATATAACAATCTAATTGGCAAATAAAGAAAAGAATAAAGCGAGAACAATGTATGGCAAAGCACCACATAGGCCTACCTCTGCCTCAGGACAGTCACAAAAGAGGCAGAGTAAGGTACCACATCCCTCCGCCTCAGGACACATCAAAAGAGGCAGAGTAAGGGTAACATGACAGCTAAGGGTCTCAGCGTGGGAAAACCACACCCCTGTGTTACCCCCATGTTACTGTACCCCGAACATAAGCGAGAAAAGATACAACATGGCAAAGAAATGAACATGACGGGAAAATCAGGGAAACACACACAGCAATTTAATGATACTTTAAATGAAGAAAAAGTGTCGTGGCACACTGAAAACTTTAATACGCTCCCATTTATTTGCCCAACGTTTAGACATACGCATTCATCAGGGCCATTCGACCATTTCAAAATGACCCTGAGGAAGGGGTCAGCCAGAATGGTGGTCAAATTAATGAGAGCATATTGAAATTCTGACTGTGCCACAACACTTTAGTAGGTAGGTCATCTACCACTGACTTAAATGAAAACATAAAAATAGAAGAGGTTTGCAGAGGAAAAGACATGCTCATTATTTCCCCATTTTTACTGTGAATGACCGTTTCAGTTCTCATCCAAAATATTTCTGATATAATAGAGAACAAAGCATCCACCACACACTGCAAGACAGCATGTCAGCATGGTAGACCTCCTAGTCCAGTAGTTTCAGTAGCAACTGCAGTAGGAATATTCTGTTACAGCATCTAACATTAGCATATAGTACATGGGGATTGCCTATTTATCTAACATCAGCATATCGACACTGTCTATTTATCATCTTTCATCTTATCAGTATAAAAGATGCAGATAGCATATACCACATGGGGATTGTCTATTTACTCTGGGGCGTATAGGATGTGGATTGTCTATCTAGTGACAGCATATAGCATATGGTGATTGTCTGTTTATCTCATATTAGCATATAGTACTGTACATGGGGGTTGTCTATTTATCTAATATTAGCATATAGCACATGGGGATTGTCGACTTATTTAACATTAGCATAGCACATAGGGATTGTCTGTTTATCTAACATTAGCATAAAGTACATTGGGATTGTCTACTTATTTACATTAGCATATAGCACATGGGGATTGTCTACTTATCTAACACTAGCATATAGCACATGGGGATTGTCTACTTATCTAACACTAGCATATAGCACATGGGGATAGTCTACTTATTTAACATTAGCATATAGCACATGGGGATTGTCTACTTATTTAACATTAGCATAGCACATGGGGATTGTTAATCTAACATTAGCATATAGCACATGGAAATTGTCTGTTTATCTAACATTAGCATATAGCACATGGGGATTGTCTACTTATCTAACATTAGCATAGCACATGGGGATTGTCTGTCTATCTAACATTAGTATATAGCACATGGGGACTGTCTGTTTATCTAACATCAATGTATAGCACATGGGGATTGTATATTTGTCAAAGGGCAGCATATAAGACAATTGCATTGTTAATATTTATCTAGTGGCAGCATATATAACATGGGGATTGTCTGTTTATCTAACATTAGCATATAGCACATGGGGATTGTCTGTTTATCTAGTGGCAGCATATATAACATGCGGATTGTCAGTCTGAAAGTTGTTCCTTCTCTTCTTCTTGGCCGAGAAGCTCAGAGTTGCGTAGTTCACAGAGTCAGAACCCTGAACAGAAACACACACAACATGAGTGCAGCACAATACACACACACACACACACACACACACATACAAACACACCCACCCACACAAACACAGACACACACAACCCTGACAGTGAAACACAAGAGACACCAGTAGCCTCTGACCGCAACCACATTAGACAGACCACACACAGAACTATACATACACACACACACACACACACATAGAACTATGCACAGACACACATGCAACAGTCACAGAGTTACTTTAACCTGTACACAGAAACACACTAACAGACACATAGGAACACATGCAGAGCTACGCAAAGACCCCCACAGACCTGAACGTGCACACACACACACACACACAGCTGTGTCAAACACACTGCCTTCGCCTCACCTGGTCAGGGGGCAGTGATGTTTGAGAAACAGGACCTAGCAGGGGAAAACAGGATATGATGTCAGAACGTTACAGGAAATGATACAATTGTGTGCGTCATTGCATTATTACTTTAGTTTGTATAAAATGAGTTTGAAGACAGCTATGATTTTGAGATTAGGAGTCATGAAAAGGAGCTATATTTCTGTGGGAACAGAAGAACAAAGAGCCATGTGGGGCTGTGTGTCTGCAGCCTGCAGCTGGAGTGTTTTATAGATCACTGCTCACACCAGAGTGTGTGTTTTATCGATCACTGCTCACACCAGAGTGTGTGTTTTACCGATCACTGCTCACACCAGAGTGTGTGTTTTATCGATCACTGCTCACACCAGAGTGTGTGTTTTATAGATCACTGCTCACACCAGAGTGTGTGTTTTATCGATCACTGCTCACACCAGAGTGTGTGTTTTATCGATCACTGGTCAGTGTGTGTTTTATCGATCACTGCTCACACCAGAGTGTGTGTTTTATCGATCGCTGCTCACACCAGAGTGTGTGTTTTATAGATCACTGCTCACACCAGAGTGTGTGTTGTGTTCTAGCACTCCACAACAACCATTAGGCCACAGCTGTCAGTCATATGTGCTGTATCATACCTGTGTCCAGACAGCTGCTCAGGCTGTGTGTGTGTGTGTGTATGTGTGTGTGTGGTGTGTTGTGTTATAACGTACCTGTGTGTGTGTGTGTGTGGTGTGTTGTGTTGTAACGTACCTCTGTGTTTTGTCAGGAACAGGATGAGAAGAACCAGATTGAGAACAGCACTCAGAACCCCCAGGACAAGAAGCACAGTTACACACACACCACTGCACAACTCACCTGCAGGAAGAGAACACACACATGCAGTCACACACACACACACATACACACACACACACGCACACACACATACACTCACACCACTGCAGAACTAACATGCAGCAAGAAAACACACACACATAATGACGCGCGCACGCGCGTGCGCACACACACACACACTTACCATTGTCTGCTGTATCAGGGGACTCTGACACAGGCTCAGGAGCTGTTGAGAATAAACATACACATGTAAGATGAGGTGAGAAGACTAAACACGCACACACACACACACACACACACACACACACGGGCAGTGACGGCAGCTGCTAGCTATTTGGGTGCCCTAAGTACAAGAGCTTTGTGGTGCTGCATGTAAGGAGTGACAAGTAAAGGAGTCAGAAGCTGAAAGGATTATTAGCTGGTGTTAGCAGCAATTGCTAATCTTTGCTTTGCTAACGGTAGCTAGCGTCACCTAGCTATGCGAGTATAGGCATGCAGAAAAGGGCTGTTAGGAATATACCCAACAGTTGACATCTTAAGCAACTGCAGGCGATGCATGAGCATCATCTGACTGTCTATTCTTTATTCCTCATCTGGCCATGACTCTTTATATCGTCTCAAATCCATGTCCAAACATAGTTACCCACCACCCTTGAGTTTAAGCACTCTGGAACAGAAGAGACCATTTGGAGATGGAGGGGGGCACACTGGGGAGATTGGAAGGGGGTTGCACAAACTATCACTCTGAGCAAATACCGTAGTTTTCTGTTGCTGAAGTGGTTGTGGGTGCACTATGTGCTGTGCGTGATGCAAGTAATGGTAGCCCTGCATACAAGGATGCTGAAATGGTGAAAGATGGTGAGTACCTGTGATGTTGAGGTATGTGGTGATTACCTGTGATGTTGAGGTAGGTGTGATTACCTGTGATGTTGAGGTAGGTGGTGATTACCTGTGATGTTGAGGTAGGTGTGATTACCTGTGATGTTGAGGTAGGTGGTGATTACCTGTGATGTTGAGGTATGTGGTGATTACCTGTGATGTTGAGGTAGGTGGTGATTACCTGTGATGTTGAGGTAGGTGGTGATTACCTGTGATGTTGAGGTAGGTGGTGATTACCTGTGATGTTGAGGTAGGTGGTGATTACCTGTGATGTTGAGGTAGGTGGCGTTGTAATAGATCATGTGGTTTCCTGGTTGTGTCCCACAGTAGTAAAGCCCAGCATCAGACACACTCACACTCCTGATCTCTAATGTAGACGTGCTGTTGGTCGTAGATTCTGTCATGTGTTTGCAGCTGAAGCTGTTGTGGTACTGGGTATTAGCCATGTTTGACTTCCTGCTGGTGGAGAGGATGGAGACTGGAGCTGATTGGTCAGTTTGTCTCAGCCAGGTGACTGATATGAATCTCTCATAATCTTCGATGACTGAACAGTTCATCTGGGCCGACTGACCCTCACGCACCACCACTGAGGTCGACTTGGACTGGGAGAATACAGCCATCAGCACACCTAACACACACACACACACACACACACACCTTTAATTTAATCCCAAATCCTACATAAACACAAACACACACACTGACTTGGATTGATGGAAAGCTAGCAGATGGTTACCTGTGATATTGAGGTAGGTGGTGCTTAGCTGTGATGTTGAGCTATGGGGTGATTACCTGTGATGTTGAGGTATGTGGTGATTACCTGTGATGTTGAGGTAGGTGGTGATTACCTGTGATGTTGAGGTAGGTGGTGATTACCTGTGATGTTGAGGTAGGTGGTGATTACCTGT
Source organism: Coilia nasus (assembly GCA_027475355.1). Classification (NCBI taxonomy): domain Eukaryota; kingdom Metazoa; phylum Chordata; class Actinopteri; order Clupeiformes; family Engraulidae; genus Coilia; species Coilia nasus. The sequence continues at coordinate 2,054,040 of CM050200.1, forward strand.
GATGTTGAGGTAGGTGGTGATTACCTGTGATGTTGAGGTAGGTGGTGCTTATCTGTGATGTTGAGGTATGTGGGGATTACCTGTGAAGTTGAGGTATGTGGTGATTACCTGTGATGTTGAGGTATGTGGTGATTACCTGTGATGTTGAGGTAGGTGGTGATTACCTGTGATGTTGAGGTAGGTGGTGATTACCTGTGATGTTGAGGTATGTGGTGATTACCTGTGATGTTGAGGTAGGTGGCGTTGTAGTAGATCATGTGGTTTCCTGGTTGTGTGCCACAGTAGTAAAGCCCAGCGTCAGACACACTCACACTCCTGATCTTTAATGTAGACGTGCGTGTGCTGATGTCTATAGTTCCTGTCATGTGTTTAAAGTTATTTTCATGATGAGTGATCCTTGAGTCATCATCAGTATTGGTGATGGTGAGGATAGAGACTGGAGCTGATTGGTCAGATTGTCTCAGCCAATTTGGAAATCTCTAAAGCAAGACAGTCCTTCTTCTCTAACATCATAAATAGGAATATCAACAATGCCCGTGTGCTATTTTCTACTGTTGAGAAGTTAACAAATCCCTCATCACAGCTGCTTCCTGAGCTTTCTTCGGTTAATAAATGCAATGACTTTGCATCTTTTTTCAAAGGAAAAATTGATAAAATACGTCTGAATATAGCTTCCCAATTGCAAATAGCTCAAAATCTGGAACCACTGGCTGTAGAGAGAGGGGACCTCAACCTAATGCCAACATTTGACTTAGTTGACTATGAAACCCTTGAAAAAACCGTACAAAATCTCAGTTCTTCCACATCTGAACTGGATATTTTGCCCACAAATTTTTTCAAATCTGTTCTTCATCTTATATCAGCCGATGTACTTCAGATTATAAATACATCACTGCAGACTGGCATATTTCCTTCCTCTTTAAAAAATGCAGTTGTAGAACCCTTACTGAAAAAGAATAACCTTGAACTACAGGCCCATATCCAATTTACCATTTATTGGAAAAATAATCGAAAAAATAGTTTTTAATCAATTAACTGCCTTTCTTACATCAAATAGCTGTTTTGATAAGTTTCAGTCAGGTTTCCGTGCCAATCATAGCACTGAAACAGCTCTTATTAAGGTCATAAATGATATACGTCTTAATTCTGATGTTGGTAAAACATCAGTCTTGGTGTTACTGGACCTTAGTGCAGCTTTTGACACTGTTGATCACTGCATATTACTACATCGACTGGAACATTGGGTTGGATTCACTGGTACAGTTATCAATTGGTTAAAATCATACTTACAACAAAGGAGCTTTTTTGTTGCTATTGGAAACTGTACTTCAGCATCTATGTCCTTGACCTGCGGTGTCCCACAGGGGTCAATCCTTGGACCATTACTATTCAACCTCTATATGCTTCCACTTGGGCAAATCATCAAAAACAACTCAGTCAACTACCATAGTTATGCTGACGACACCCAAGTCTACTTAGCTCTGTCACCCAATGACTATACCCCCCTTGAGTCTCTCTGTGGGTGTATCGATCAAATCAACAACTGGATGTCACACAATTTTCTTCAGCTGAACGCAGATAAAACTGAAGTAATTGTATTTGGGAAAAAGGAAGACAGACGTAGGATCACCACTGCTCTTGAGACTAAGGGGCTTAAAGCAAAAGATACTGGTAAAAATCTTGGTGTCTTTATTGACAGTGAACTAATATTCAACAGTCACATGAAAGCAATCACTAAATCTGCATTCTATCACCTAAATAACATTGCTAAACTCAGAGGTCTTATGTCAAAACAAGATCTAGAAAAACTTGTACATGCCTTTATTTCCAGTAGGGTTGATTACTGTAATGGCCTTTTCACAGGCCTTCCTAAAAAGACCATCAAACAGCTTCAACTGATCCAAAATGCAGCAGCAAGGGTTCTTACAAGAACAAAAAGATCTGACCACATTACTCCAGTTTTAAGGTCCCTGCACTGGCTCCCAGTAAGTTATAGAATTGACTTTAAGGCATTGCTTCTTGTGTTTAAGTCATTAAATGGGATGGGACCCAATTACCTATTGGATATGTTTCAGTTATACGCACCAACTCGGTCTCTGAGATCACGTCATAAAAATTTGTTGGTAGAACCTGCTGTTAGAACAAAATGTGGTGAAGCAGCTTTCAGCTGCTATGCTGTAAAGCTCTGGAACCGACTTCCAGAAGACATTAAAAATGCTCCTACTGTTGGCAGTTTCAAGTCTAGACTTAAGACCAAACTGTTTTCAGATGCTTTCTGTTAATGATTTTTACTAAATCTATTTTTTATTTTTGTGTGTTTTGTGTTGTACCATCACCAAATGAGGATGTATGTGTTAGCTACATAACATACTCGTTTAGCATGTGCGAGCTACTTCAAAAAATAAATTCAGTCAGTTCTGGTGTAGTCAGTTCTGGTATAGTAGATAATTTTTTTGTGTTTTGATTGTAAACAGACACCTTGTGTAGTGCACACGTAACACACACACACACACACCTTGGTCGTCTCCCCTCCCCCATGTCCACCCCACATTGTGTGGTATAACAGATGGATGCTACAACCGACCTAGTTTTTGACACTTTATTGCTGATGACAAAATGAAAAGAAAACAGAATACATGGAGAACACAGGGAGTGAGCCAAGCGCATCACAACCCCTCTGCCCCAGGGCAAAAGAGCGATACTTCACACAAGTATGATGGCATCACCAAGAGTGCAAAAACATGGCATACGCATCACAACTGCCAAACACAGGTAAACCACACTTTAAACTGTTGCATGTGAGATCGGCTAGCCCACAGTTATTGACAAAACCAGTTAACTATTATACTCCTCCTGCAGCCATGCTAACTGGCTGCAGTGTGAGAACATCCTGCCATATTTACCAATTTAATATACATACCAATACCAAACAAAACTTAGGCACGCTGTGCACAATGCACTGAGACAATTATTAGAGGGCAAATATATAACAATCTAATTGGCAAATAAAGAAAAGAATAAAGCGAGAACAATGTATGGCAAAGCACCACATAGGCCTACCTCTGCCTCAGGACAGTCACAAAAGAGCCAAAGTAAGGTACCACATCCCTCCGCCTCAGGACACATCAAAAGAGGCAGAGTAAGGGTAACATGACAGCTAAGGGTCTCAGCGTGGGAAAACCACACCCCTGTGTTACCCCCATGTTACTGTACCCCGAACATAAGCGAGAAAAGATACAACATGGCAAAGAAATGAACATGACGGGAAAATCAGGGAAACACACACAGCAATTTAATGATACTTTAAATGAAGAAAAAGTGTCGTGGCACACTGAAAACTTTAATACGCTCCCATTTATTTGCCCAACGTTTAGACATACGCATTCATCAGGGCCATTCGACCATTTCAAAATGACCCTGAGGAAGGGGTCAGCCAGAATGGTGGTCAAATTAATGAGAGCATATTGAAATTCTGACTGTGCCACAACACTTTAGTAGGTAGGTCATCTACCACTGACTTAAATGAAAACATAAAAATAGCAGAGGTTTGCAGAGGAAAGGACATGCTCATTATTTCCCCATTTTTACTGTGAATGACCGTTTCAGTTCTCATCCAAAATATTTCTGATATAATAGAGAACAAAGCATCCACCACACACGGCAAGACAGCATGTCAGCATGGTAGACCTCCTAGTCCAGTAGTTTCAGTAGCAACTGCAGTAGGAATATTCTGTTACAGCATCTAACATTAGCATATAGTACATGGGGATTGCCTATTTATCTAACATCAGCATATCGACACTGTCTATTTATCATCTTTCATCTTATCAGTATAAAAGATGCAGATAGCATATACCACATGGGGATTGTCTATTTACTCTGGGGCGTATAGGATGTGGATTGTCTATCTAGTGACAGCATATAGCATATGGTGATTGTCTGTTTATCTCATATTAGCATATAGTACTGTACATGGGGGTTGTCTATTTATCTAATATTAGCATATAGCACATGGGGATTGTCGACTTATTTAACATTAGCATAGCACATAGGGATTGTCTGTTTATCTAACATTAGCATAAAGTACATTGGGATTGTCTACTTATTTACATTAGCATATAGCACATGGGGATTGTCTACTTATCTAACACTAGCATATAGCACATGGGGATTGTCTACTTATCTAACACTAGCATATAGCACATGGGGATAGTCTACTTATTTAACATTAGCATATAGCACATGGGGATTGTCTACTTATTTAACATTAGCATAGCACATGGGGATTGTTAATCTAACATTAGCATATAGCACATGGAAATTGTCTGTTTATCTAACATTAGCATATAGCACATGGGGATTGTCTACTTATCTAACATTAGCATAGCACATGGGGATTGTCTGTCTATCTAACATTAGTATATAGCACATGGGGACTGTCTGTTTATCTAACATCAATGTATAGCACATGGGGATTGTATATTTGTCAAAGGGCAGCATATAAGACAATTGCATTGTTAATATTTATCTAGTGGCAGCATATATAACATGGGGATTGTCTGTTTATCTAACATTAGCATATAGCACATGGGGATTGTCTGTTTATCTAGTGGCAGCATATATAACATGCGGATTGTCAGTCTGAAAGTTGTTCCTTCTCTTCTTCTTGGCCGAGAAGCTCAGAGTTGCGTAGTTCACAGAGTCAGAACCCTGAACAGAAACACACACAACATGAGTGCAGCACAATACACACACACACACACACACACACACATACAAACACACCCACCCACACAAACACAGACACACACAACCCTGACAGTGAAACACAAGAGACACCAGTAGCCTCTGACCGCAACCACATTAGACAGACCACACACAGAACTATACATACACACACACACACACACACATAGAACTATGCACAGACACACATGCAACAGTCACAGAGTTACTTTAACCTGTACACAGAAACACACTAACAGACACATAGGAACACATGCAGAGCTACGCAAAGACCCCCACAGACCTGAACGTGCACACACACACACACACACAGCTGTGTCAAACACACTGCCTTCGCCTCACCTGGTCAGGGGGCAGTGATGTTTGAGAAACAGGACCTAGCAGGGGAAAACAGGATATGATGTCAGAACGTTACAGGAAATGATACAATTGTGTGCGTCATTGCATTATTACTTTAGTTTGTATAAAATGAGTTTGAAGACAGCTATGATTTTGAGATTAGGAGTCATGAAAAGGAGCTATATTTCTGTGGGAACAGAAGAACAAAGAGCCATGTGGGGCTGTGTGTCTGCAGCCTGCAGCTGGAGTGTTTTATAGATCACTGCTCACACCAGAGTGTGTGTTTTATCGATCACTGCTCACACCAGAGTGTGTGTTTTACCGATCACTGCTCACACCAGAGTGTGTGTTTTATCGATCACTGCTCACACCAGAGTGTGTGTTTTATAGATCACTGCTCACACCAGAGTGTGTGTTTTATCGATCACTGCTCACACCAGAGTGTGTGTTTTATCGATCACTGGTCAGTGTGTGTTTTATCGATCACTGCTCACACCAGAGTGTGTGTTTTATCGATCGCTGCTCACACCAGAGTGTGTGTTTTATAGATCACTGCTCACACCAGAGTGTGTGTTGTGTTCTAGCACTCCACAACAACCATTAGGCCACAGCTGTCAGTCATATGTGCTGTATCATACCTGTGTCCAGACAGCTGCTCAGGCTGTGTGTGTGTGTGTGTATGTGTGTGTGTGGTGTGTTGTGTTATAACGTACCTGTGTGTGTGTGTGTGTGGTGTGTTGTGTTGTAACGTACCTCTGTGTTTTGTCAGGAACAGGATGAGAAGAACCAGATTGAGAACAGCACTCAGAACCCCCAGGACAAGAAGCACAGTTACACACACACCACTGCACAACTCACCTGCAGGAAGAGAACACACACATGCAGTCACACACACACACACATACACACACACACACGCACACACACATACACTCACACCACTGCAGAACTAACATGCAGCAAGAAAACACACACACATAATGACGCGCGCACGCGCGTGCGCACACACACACACACTTACCATTGTCTGCTGTATCAGGGGACTCTGACACAGGCTCAGGAGCTGTTGAGAATAAACATACACATGTAAGATGAGGTGAGAAGACTAAACACACACACACACACACACACACACAGGCAGTGACGGCAGCTGCTAGCTATTTGGGTTCCCTAAGTACAAGAGCTTTGTGGTGCTGCATGTAAGGAGTGACAAGTAAAGGAGTCAGAAGCTGAAAGGATTATTAGCTGGTGTTAGCAGCAATTGCTAATCTTTGCTTTGCTAACGGTAGCTAGCGTCACCTAGCTATGCGAGTATAGGCATGCAGAAAAGGGCTGTTAGGAATATACCCAACAGTTGACATCTTAAGCAACTGCAGGCGATGCATGAGCATCATCTGACTGTCTATTCTTTATTCCTCATCTGGCCATGACTCTTTATATCGTCTCAAATCCATGTCCAAACATAGTTACCCACCACCCTTGAGTTTAAGCACTCTGGAACAGAAGAGACCATTTGGAGATGGAGGGGGGCACACTGGGGAGATTGGAAGGGGGTTGCACAAACTATCACTCTGAGCAAATACCGTAGTTTTCTGTTGCTGAAGTGGTTGTGGGTGCACTATGTGCTGTGCGTGATGCAAGTAATGGTAGCCCTGCATACAAGGATGCTGAAATGGTGAAAGATGGTGAGTACCTGTGATGTTGAGGTATGTGGTGATTACCTGTGATGTTGAGGTATGTGGTGATTACCTGTGATGTTGAGGTAGGTGGTGATTACCTGTGATGATGAGCTATGGGGTGATTACCTGTGATGTTGAGGTAGGTGGTGATTACCTGTGATGTTGAGGTAGGTGGTGATTACCTGTGATGTTGAGGTAGGTGGCGTTGTAATAGATCATGTGGTTTCCTGGTTGTGTCCCACAGTAGTAAAGCCCAGCGTCAGACACACTCACACTCCTGATCTCTAATGTAGACGTGCTGTTGGTCGTAGATTCTGTCATGTGTTTGCAGCTGAAGCTGTTGTGGTACTGGGTATTAGCCATGTTTGACTTCCTGCTGGTGGAGAGGATGGAGACTGGAGCTGATTGGTCAGTTTGTCTCAGCCAGGTGACTGATATGAATCTCTCATAATCTTCGATGACTGAACAGTTCATCTGGGCCGACTGACCCTCACGCACCACCACTGAGGTCGACTTGGACTGGGAGAATACAGCCATCAGCACACCTAACACACACACACACACACACACACACACACCTTTAATTTAATCAAAAATCCTACATAAACACAAACACACACACTGACTTGGATTGATGGAAAGCTAGCAGATGGTTACCTGTGATATTGAGGTAGGTGGTGCTTAGCTGTGATGTTGAGCTATGGGGTGATTACCTGTGATGTTGAGGTATGTGGTGATTACCTGTGATGTTGAGGTAGGTGGTGATTACCTGTGATGTTGAGGTAGGTGGTGATTACCTGTGATGTTGAGGTAGGTGGTGCTTATCTGTGATGTTGAGGTATGTGGGGATTACCTGTGAAGTTGAGGTATGTGGTGATTACCTGTGATGTTGAGGTATGTGGTGATTACCTGTGATGTTGAGGTATGTGGTGATTACCTGTGATGTTGAGGTATGTGGTGATTACCTGTGATGTTGAGGTAGGTGGCGTTGTAGTAGATCATGTGGTTTCCTGGTTGTGTCCCACAGTAGTAAAGCCCAGCGTCAGACACACTCACACTCCTGATCTTTAATGTAGACGTGTGTGTGCTGATGTCTATAGTTCCTGTCATGTGTTTAAAGTTATTTTCATGATGAGTGATCCTTGAGTCATCATCAGTATTGGTGATGGTGAGGATAGAGACTGGAGCTGATTGGTCAGATTGTCTCAGCCAGGTGACTGATGGGAATCGTGCATCTTTCACAATCACTGAACACTTCAACTGGACCGACTGACCCTCTCGCACCACCACTGAGGTGGAGAGGGACATGGAGAACACAGCCATCAGCACACCTAACACACACACACACACACACACATACACACACACACACACATACACACACACACACACACACACACACACACACACACACACACACACAGTGTGTTACAGGAGTATCTGAGCATGCTCATACACAGGAGGGACACTGCTGCTACTGAAGCCCTAATCCCTCGACTGATAAACTTTACACACTGTTTGGCATTGACACACACACACACACACACACACACACACACACACACACACACACACACGCATACACACTCTGGGTTGGTTGAACACGCCAGCAAGAGTGGGTCATTTCTAAAGGAACGTATCGACATGGCAAACACATCAGGACACTTTATCACCTCTCTTCCGCCGCATGGCAGGACAACAAACACACAAACAAACACGACTAAATAGGATAATAAACAAACACACAAACAAACAAACAAATAAATACACATGGCTAAAAAGGAAAATAAACAAACGAATAAACACAAATACACACAAATAAACAGGATTGAAACGTTAGCTGACCAGCTCGTCTAAGGCATCATCGGCAGGGAGCACACAGCACACACACACACGCGCGCGCACGCACACACGCACGCACGCACGCACGCATGCACACGCACGCACACATGCACGCACACACACAAACACGCACACACACACACACGCCCGCACACACACACGCACGCACACACGCACCCACCCACACGCACACACACACGCACGCACACACACATGCACACACACGCATGCACACACGCACGCACACGCACGCACGCACGCACGCACGCACACACACAAACACGCACACACACACACACGCCCGCACACACACACGCACGCACACACGCACACACACACACGCACGCACACACGCACACACGCACGCACACAAACACGCACACACACATATATGTGTGTATATGATTGGGAGGGAGCTTGACCAACTGCTCATGCCACAGTTAGTGTTTCAGCAGCTGGCAAATATGTGCTAAGAAACGTACTGTTCTCTTGTAAATTTAAAGTTAATTAACAAGTACATCAACAAGCACCTAGTATGGAAATAGACAATATATTTTACCCTAAAGCCTGTATACATTTTTGAGACATAAAATGAGCCTTGTTCTATAATATATGAAAAGATTAAAGATTAAAGTATTTATGAAATTGAAAAGTCAGTCAAAGGCTGAGAATGATGTAGGGGGATTGTGTTAAATAAAAGGTTCTGAAAAAACAAATGTTTGAAGGTGTGTTTTCTAACTAAAAATCACAAAAACACAAATAAGTGCTGGATATTGGAAGGGCTAACTGGAAATTGTGAGGGCGGTAGCAGAGATGGAGGCGAAGAACTCTGCGACGCGAAGCATAGTGTTCCATTCGCCTGGTCGTTATTTCCACATAACAGGCCACCCTGAACGCCGTTATCCCACTTAGCTCCTGTTTGCATTCAGCAAATATTTTAATCCGCAATTTCCTTTTTGTTTAAGATAACACATGCATACGGCTGCTAAATCTGTTAATCATTTATGTATATGCATACAGTATGTATATATGGATGCATTTGGTCTGATACCTGAGTTCAAAAAGGGACATATCACTGCAGTGTATACACTGTACTGTCTGTTCCATGCTGTTGTTTATCTTTACTTTTTTATTATTATTTTTTATGTATTTATTTATTTTAGTTTTATTTTTTTATGAATGAAAACCAAATAAAGAGTTGAATTACAAAAAAAGATAACACATGCATAAACTACAGAAACATCCGGATGATTTGCTACTTTATAGTGGGTAATAGACAGTCATTCAACCGTGAATTTGGCTACTAGACTGCCATTCATAAGCACATTGATATGGAATGGCAATTCAACTTTTCTTTCAAAGGTAGCCTGTTCCAAGAATGTAAATGTCCACCTCATCAGCCAATCAGAAAATAGAATTCTATTCCTAATTGAGATAACCTGAATTATATAGCCATCAATTAACAAAAAAAATGTGCAAGAAAACTCCACACACATCCCATGACACGTAGATATGAGTGACACATACTCTAAATGTGTTTTGTGAGAAGTGTCTCATTTCAAACAAAGAGCAAAGTGCAGAAGATGCATTCAGTGTAGCATGCTGTGTAAATGGTCCACAAAGAGTCTATGCTTTTATTAAGCGCACACACATACACATACACACACACACACACACACACACACACACACACACACACACACACACACACACACACACACACACATCAAGTGTACGCGTTGATAATTAGCTGTGTAAATGCACTGACTGCAGGTGTTCATGGTCCACAAAAAGTCTATGCTTTCATTAAGCGTACACACACACACACATACACGCACAAACACACACACACACACACACACACCAAATGTACATGGTGATAATTAGCTGTGTAAATGCACTGACTGCAGGTGTTCATGGTCTGCAAAGAGTCTATGCTTTCATCAAGTGCAGGTAGCCATAATTAGTTGATTTATTACTAATAGTAATAGTACTTATTAACAGTAAAGTACTCACCCACTGTGTAGAGAGTCAAGCCAGGCCGTGCGTACCCCACCATGGTGTGCGTGTGTGAGCTACGTGTGTGTGTGTGTGTGTGAGAGAGATAGAGACGGCGAGTGTGTGAGCGCTATGTGTGTGTGTGAGAGGAGACGGAGAGTGTGTGTGATGAACAGGGTAGGAGTGACCAAGTAAAGGAGGTGTGCTGTTGATACCTGATGATGCTGTGAGGTGGGGAGAATATCACATCCACACACTGTCTGTACACCACACACACACACACACATACACACTTATATATACACACACTCACACACACACACACATTTACGCACACACACACACACATTCACGCACACACACGCACACACACACACACACACACACATTCACGCACACACACACACACACACACCACACACCACACACACACACAAACACAAGCAAGGCAAGGCAAGGCAAGTTTATTTGTATAGCGCATTTCATACACAACGGCAATTCAATGTGCTTCACAAAAATAAAAGCAAAGGACAATATATAAAGGCATAAAAGATAAAGTAAGTGTAGAAGCATAAAAGGTAAAACAAGTGTAAAAGCATACAAGTAAAACCATTATGTGGTAGAAGCATAAAAGGTAAAACAAGTGTAAAAGCACACACACACACACACACACACACACACACACACACAAACACCACAGTAAATCCAAACCTTATAATATTCAACATGACAGTTTATGATTCATTGGGTTTCATTAATTTCAGGTCTTACAATGTTTAAATACAGTTGAGTGAGATTTACAGGCAGTGTGTGTGTGTGTGTGGGGGGGGGGGGTGTAGATAATCTACATGAAAAAAATGAGCATTTGTGTGAGTCTCAAGCTGATAGCGAGAGTAGGCAGCCTTACAGTTTCATTTCTATGGATAATGCTAGGCTAACGTCAAGGCTAGGAGGTACACAAGTGGCAGCGGCCATCTTGTCCCATGGTGCTCTGGAGCTTGTGTAGTGTTTATGCGTGTGTGTGTGTGTGTGTGTGTGTGTGTGTGTGCGCGTGTGTGTGTGTGCTTTGCTACTACCATCCTTCTGTGTGTGTGTGTGTGTGTGTGCGCGCGCGTGCTTTGCTACAACCATCCCTCTGTGTGTGTGTGGGTGTGGTGTGTGTGTGTGTGTGTGTGTGTGTGTGTGTGTGTGTGTGTGGCGAACAGAAATCAGGAATCAACATGGGTTTGTGTGTGTGTGTCTGTGTGTGTGTGCATGTGTGTGTGTGTTTGTGTGTGTCTGTGTGGGTGTGTGTGTCTGTTAATATTTCAGTATTTGCAATATATCTGTATATCTGTGTGCATGTGTGTATCTGTGCCGGCATGTGTATGTGAAAGCGTGTGTGTGTGTGTGTGTGTGTTTATACTGAAACTGCATTGGCTTTCTGTCCTGCAAGCTCTGTGTGTGTACAGTGCTTGGGTCTGTGCATGTGTGTGCGCATGCACAAGTGAGTTTATGTGTGTGTGTGTGTGTGTGTGTGTGTGTGTGTGTGTGTGTGTGTGTGTGTGTGTGGGTGGGTGGTGTTGACTGTGAACCAGAACAGGATATATAGTAATTTTCCACTGCTGAGCAACAAAGAAGGTGTGTGGTCAACAGTGCACGCACACACACACACACACGCACACACTTCACAGGTACATAACTCTCCAACTCTGATGTCCAGCATAACCTTTACATGACCTTACACTCCACTACACTACATTAACTTCACTACACTCTATTAGCAGATGTTAAGTGTACATTACATTACATTAAATTACACTTAGCAGATGCTTTGATCCAAAGCCACTATTAATAGAGGACACACATCTAGCTACAGATACGCAGAGGAGAACAAAGTGAGGGTTTGTGTGTGTGTGTGTGTGTGTGTGTGTGTGTGTGTGTGTGTGTGTGTGTGTGTCTGTGTGTGTGTGTGTGTGTGTGTGTGTGTGTGTGTGTGTGTGTGTGTGTGTGTGTGCGCTACCAATATGCAGAGGAACAGACTAAGTGAGGGGCTATGTGTGTGTGTGTGTGTGTGCGACAGATATGCAGAGAGAAGAGTTTGGAGTGTGATCACCCTGAGTGAAGGGTTGACAAGGCCTATGCAGCATGTGAGGACTTTAGTGCACTGGATGACACAGAAGCAGAACCACAACACGGCCTTGGTGGCCCCCATGGCCACACACATGCACATGCGCACACACACACACACACACACACACACACACACACACACACACACACAACATAAATGTTCTCTCCATTTACTATTTTTGCGTAAATATTGAAGACACATAGTATGGGAGATGGTGTGTGTGTGTGTGTGTGTGTGTGCGTGCGTGTGTGTGTGTGTGTGTGTGATAGGTTGAGGACCCATACAGAAACCCACAGTAATTTTCTACTGCACACCAACTGAAACAAAAACACACAGCGATACTTAACGGTAACAAATGGTCACACACACACACACATCACAAAAGAGACACAGCAACACTTCACAGCAACATATTTAGGTGTCTCTCACACACACACACACACACACACACACACACACACACACACACACACACACACACACACACACATCACAAAAGAGACACAGCAACACTTTACAGCAACACATATAGGTGTCACACACACAAACACATACACACATACACCACAAAAGCACACAGCATCACAGTACATACTCACAGTAATACATAGATGTCACACACACACACACACACACACACACACACACACACACACACACACACACACACACACACACACACACACACTACACTTGACACACACAGGAGTAAGGGAGCCCACAACTGGTCATATAAGTAGCATATTCCACATAAAGTTTCAAAAGGGAGCATTCCTGTGTGTGTGTGTGTGTGTGTGTGTGTGTGTGTGTAGGCCCCTTGTTATAGGTGGACAGAGGTGTGTGTGTCTTGTTGATTGTTTGCTGGTGTGTGTGTCTGTGGTGGCTCCATTTTGGTTTCCTGTTCTGCAGGGCTAAGCTGAAGCCTGTGTGTGTGTCTGTGTGTGTGCGTGCATGTGTGTGTGTTTGTGTATGTGTGTGTGTGTGTGTGTGATGAGGCATGGCGGTAAGATGAAGACTAGATTAGAAACCACATTCATTTTCCACTGCAGACCAACCAAAACAAAGGCACACAGCCACGCTACAGGCTGCAGAGCTATCCTGGTAAACCAGCCCCTCATACTTCATTTCATTTTGTACAGAGGGTTTGGAGCGGAGGGCGTGAGAAACGATTTCTTCCTGGAGGTGTGGACTTTGCTGAAGTTTAAAACAAGCAGCTCTGCCTTTACCCGATCGCTAACGTCTGGTCGTCACGTATGCAATTAGCCTACCTACGCACTACAATTCAAATGTAGCACACAACAAGTCAACGTCATGGCTCACGAACACACCTCCTGTTCGCTGATTGACTCGGAGTTGCTCGGTCCTCTTACATGAACTTCAACGGCCCCCGGTCCAGACCCTCTGTACAAAATGAAATGAAGTACGAGGGGTGGGTTTACCAGGCTACTGCAGACCAACCCAGAGAGAGAAGCACACTGAAGGCTATAGAAGGCTCCCACAGTGACCAACCCACAGTAGCACACAGCCATACAGCCACACTACAGGCTACAGACCCACCCACAGCAGCACAGGGCCACATGGCCACACTACAGGCTACAGACCCACCCACAGCAGCACAGGGCCACATGGGCACACTACAGGCTACAGACCCACCCACAGCAGCACAGGGCCACATGGCCACACTACAGGCTACAGACCCACCCACAGCAGCACAGGGCCACATGGCCACACTACAGGCTACAGACCCACCCACAGCAGCACAGGGCCACATGGCCACACTACAGGCTACAGACCCACCCACAGCAGCACAGGGCCACATGGCCACACTACAGGCTACAGACCCACCCACAGCAGCACAGGGCCACATGGCCACACTACAGGCTACAGACCCACCCACAGCAGCACAGGGCCACATGGCCACACTACAGGCTACAGACCCACCCACAGCAGCACAGGGCCACATGGCTACACTACAGGCTACAGACCCACCCACAGCAGCACAGGGCCACATGGCTACACTACAGGCTACAGACCCACCCACAGCAGCACAGGGCCACATGGCTACACTACAGGCTACAGACCCTACCCAGAGAGAAGCACGGGCCTGCAGCATCATGTCCATGTGATGAAAAACGATGAGAATGACGTCATCTTTGACATGGTCTGTGTCGACCTGTACTTGTGTGTAGCACCAAAGTGCGGAAACCTGAACTCCATTAGTTCCAAATTTGTCTAAAGTTCTCTGCAATGTTCCTACCACTGATCTCTATTACTGGACTGGACACATCCTATCAGCCAGGCATGTAGGCGACGTGCGTGTAGTGACGCCATTTTGAAGAGTGCTACTACACATTTAATAAAACAGCTGTCAATGGTGTAGGCTGCAGATAAGCCTGTATTTTACTTCGTTCGTGATACATAAGTAGTCAAACTGATTCAATTTTGCTTTTTTACTTGTGAAAAGAAATGGCCTGCTGCCTGAAGTATTCCTTGGCATAGTTGTAACAGCCAAAAACAAAACAATGGATGCCTTTAGAGCGATAATTTCCTTGGCTCTGTGCTGCTCTGAGCTCCGGGCTATGATTTGTCTGTAGCTATGGGCTAGTCCAATCCCAGTCTGTAGCTATGGGGTAAGCTACTCCAGTCTGTAGCTTTGTGCTATGCTAATTCTAGTCTGTAACTATGGGCTATGATTTGTCTGTAGCTGTGGGCTAATCCCAGTCTGTAGCTATGAGCTATGCTAATCCCAGTCTGGAGCTGTGGGCTATGCTAATCTCAGTCTGTTGCTGTGGGCTATGCTAATCTCAGTCTGTAGTTATGGGCTATGCTAATCCAGTCTGTAGCTATGGGCTATGCTAATCCAGTCTGTAGCTATGGGCTATGCTAATCCAGTCTGTAGCTATGGGCTATAATTTGTCTGGAGCTTCCACAAGCCAAGAACAGCAAGCCTCTGACCTCCTGCTTGAAGGGACCCCGACATGCATCCACCCAACAGGTACATACACACACACACACACTGGAATAAAAGTATGCCAAGCCTCCATGACACACACACACACTCAGATATTAAATTCTTTTAAATGATATTTACACATTGCCACAATATGTGCTGTCCTTGTCAATACAAATACCACTAAAGCACCTGCATGTGTGCATCTGTGAAAGTGTGTGTTGTGTGTCTGTGTGTGTGTAATGTATGCATGTGTGTGTATGTAATGTATACATGTGTTTGTGTGTAATGTATGCATGTGCGTGCGTGTGTCTGTGTGTAATGTATGTGTGTGTGTGTGTGTGGTTGGTGTACAGAGGGTTCATGTGTGTCATCGTCCGCCTTCTTCATATCATCAGTGTCTGGTCATCTCACACCATCATGCCCTCTCTGCACTAAGTCATTCCTACACTCATCAGGCACACACACTCCCTCCCTCTCTCTGTCTCACACACACACACACACCACGCTCATACCATGGCAGAAGACTCTTCACCTGCTTTGGCTCTCTACACTGTGGGTGAGTACTTTTCATTGCTCGTTAGCTTTTCATGTTCTGAAGACGTGCACACTTGTAGCGATTCTCCGAAGACATTGGGACCATGAACACCTGCAGGTGTAGCATGAATGCAGCACGCTACGCTGAATGCACCTGCAGGTGTAGCATGGATGCAGCACGCTACGCTGAATGCACCTGCAGGTGTAGCATGAATGCAGCACGCTACGCTGAATGCACCTGCAGGTGTAGCATGAATGCAGCACGCTACGCTGAATGCACCTGCAGGTGTAGCATGGATGCAGCACGCTACGCTGAATGCACCTGCAGGTGTAGCATGAATGCAGCACGCTACGCTGAATGCACCTGCAGGTGTAGCATGGATGCAGCACGTCACACTGAATGCACCAGCAGGTGTAGCATTAATGCAGCACGCCACACTGAATGCACCTGCAGGTGTAGCTTTAATGCAGCACGCTACGCTGAATGCACCTGCAGGTGTAGCTTTAATGCAGCATGTCGCACTGAATGCACCTGCCTTGCTTCACTCTCTGTTTGTGATGAGACACTTGAAGCACTTTAAGATGATGTCTTTTCTGTAGTGCTGTAAGGAATAAAACTACAGCAGTGGGGAGAACAACACGGAGGGACCATTGTGGAACAGGACTGACTATAAGATGGAAGATTTGTGTGTTAGTTTGTGAGAGGGAGATGTCCCTGATGAGAACTTAGCTATGATGTCACTGTTAAACAGCCAGAGAGGCATTGTTTACGTTTTGACCTTTTTTTCAGTTAAAACTTTGTTTGAACTTTTGAATTTGAAATACTTTTTCTTTGTAAATTCCCAAGAACCCCAATAAAAGCTTGACTTAATTTGACTCTTGTGTCCCAGCACTACTTCAACTGTTCTGCTGAAAGTCGGGTAGCATCTCATTATATCACAACACACACACACACACAAACCCGCACACACAGCCAAGGCCTGTAGGACAGAGGTGGAACTACAGTTCTCATTAGGAACCAAATGCGTTTGACGGGACAGAGGGGTAAGCAGACACACACACACCTAGCACACACACACACACACACACACACACACACACAAACACACACACACATCCATGCACACATCTACACTGGGAAGCACAATGGCCTTTATTCACACAAAGGTACATCATGCAAGATATTAAAATTGAATGTTTTTGAAGCAAAACTGAGGCAGTGATGGCCTACCGGTTAAGGTATCGGCCCTGTGACCGCAGGATTGCAGGTTCAAATCCCGGATCCCCAGTAGCACCACTGAAGTACCCTGGGCATGGTACCGTCCCCACACACTGCTCCCTGGGTGCCGTTGTCATGGCTGCCCCCTGCTCACGTGGGTGTGATGGGTTAAATGCAGAGGTGGACTTTGATGTGTGCATGCTGTGCTGACTTTGACTTTTAAAACAAAGTTTTAAGTGAACCACAATATAGCTTTTGAACAGTGTGTATACTAGCAGTGCATAACAGTATACAGGCCAACTTGTGTTGTAGTTTGGATGTTTATTTTGAGGCAAAGTATAGGAAGTATGAGACACACTGGAAAGAACAATCAGCTTTATTGACAAGCACACATGTAATACAAGCAATTAAGAATAAATTGTTTCGTGAAACTGTAGTTAAAGTTCACAAACATATACATATTTGTAACAGAGTATACAAGCATAAACAGTATAAATGCCATCTTGTGTAGTTTGGATGTTTATTTTGAGGCAAAGTAGAGGACACGTGTGCGTGTCATCTCTGAAGAGGGAACCCCCTCCCACCTCCCTCTCAGTGAAGCCCAGAGCTGCAAACTTCAATATGTCCGATTCCTGAAACACAACACAGGACACACATCACAGGATGCTGTTACTAGGAAACCAGAGGAGGCTGTTACTAAGAGATGAAAAGTTACTGAGGGGATGCTGTAACAGAAAAATCAGAAGATGTTTAGCCAATCAAAGGTCAAGTTCACATCAAGTCAAAGTTCATGTTTGAAAGTCATGAATGTATAGGAGACTCTCACCTGTCCTTGTGGGGATGGGCTGGGAGTGCCAGGCTCTAGATAAGCCACAGAGACAACAGCAGTTTGGTGTTAGTGTGTGTATCAGCTGTTCGGCCACAGACTATGGGCTTGTAGAGTTACACTGGGGCTCCTACTCACACTAGAGTGTGTAGTGTTGTAACGTACCTGTTTGTGTGTGTGTGTGTGTGTGTGTGTGCGTGTGTGTGTGTGTGTGTGTGTGTGTGTGTGTGTGTGTTGAGTTGTAACATACCTGTGTGTGTGTGTGTGTGTGTGGTGTGTTGTGTTGTAACATACCTGTGTGTGTGTGGTGTGTTGTGTTGTGTTGTAGCGTACCTCTGTGTTTGGTCAGGAACAGGATGAGAAGAACCAGATTGAGAACAGCACTCAGAACCCCCAGGACAAGAAGCACAGTTACACACACACCACTGCACAACTCACCTGCAGGAAGAGAACACACACATGCAGTCACACACACACACACACACACACACACACACACACACACACACACACACACACACACACACACCACTGCACAACTCACCTGCAGCAAGAGAACACACACATGCAGTCACACACACACATAGACACACCACACACACACATGCAGTCACACACACACACACACACACCACTGCACAACTCACCTGCAGCAAGAGAACACACACATGCAGTCTCTCACACACACACGCACACACACACACACACACACACCACTGCACAACTCACCTGCAGGAAGAGAACACACATGCAGTCACACACACACACACACACACACACACACACACACACACACACACACACACAGACACACACACACACATACACACACACACCACTGCACAACTCACCTGCAGCAAGAGAACACACACATGCAGTCACACACACACACACACCATTGCAGAACTAACTTGCAGGAAGAAAACACAGACACACACACACACCACTGCACAACTGACATGCAGCAAGAGAACACACACATGCAGTCACACACACACACACACACACTTACCATTGTCTGCTGTATCAGGGGACTCAGGAGCTGTTGAGAATAAACATACACATATAAGATCAGGTGAGAAGACTAAACACACTCACACACACACACACACACACAGGCAATGACGGCAGCTGCTAGCTATTTGGGTGCCCTAAGTACAAGAGCTTTGTGGTGCTGCATGTAATGAGTGACAAGTAAAGGAGTCAGAAGCTGAAAGGATTATTAGCTGGTGTTAGCAGCAATTGCTAATCTTTGCTTTGCTAACGGTAGCTAGCGTCACCTAGCTATGCGAGTATAGGCATGCAGAAAAGGGCTGTTAGGAATGTACCCAACAGTTGACATCTTAAGCAACTGCAGACGATGCATGAGCATCATCTGACTGTCTATTCTTTATTCCTCATCTGGCCACGACTCTTCATATCGTCTCAAACCCATGTCCAAACATGTTACCCACCCCCCTTGAGTTTAAGCACTCTGGAACAGAAGAGACCATTTGGAGATGGAGGGGGGCACACTGGGGAGATTGGAAGGGGGTTGCACAAACTATCACTCTGAGCAAATACCGTAGTTTTGTGTTGCTGTAGTGGTTGTTGGTGCCCTATGTGCTGTGCGTGATGCAAGTTATGGTAGCCCTGCATACAAGGATGCTGAAATGGTGAAAGATGGTGAGTACCTGTGATGTTGAGGTGTGTGGTGATTACCTGTGATGTTGAGGTATGTGGTGATTACCTGTGATGTTGAGGTAGGTGGTGATTACCTGTGATGTTGTGGTATGTGGTGATTACCTGTGATGTTGTGGTATGTGGTGATTACCTGTGATGTTGAGGTATGTGGTGATTACCTGTGATGTTGAGGTAGGTAGTGATTACCTGTGAGGTTGAGGTAGGTGGTGATTACCTGTGATGTTGAGGTAGGTGGTGATTACCTGTGATGTTGAGGTAGGTGTGATTACCTGTGATGTTGAGGTAGGTGGTGATTACCTGTGATGTTGAGGTAGGTGGTGATTACCTGTGATGTTGAGGTAGGTGGTGATTACCTGTGATGTTGAGGTAGGTGGTGATTACCTGTGATGTTGAGGTAGGTGGTGATTACCTGTGATGTTGAGGTAGGTGGCGTTGTAGTAGATCATGTGGTTTCCTGTTTGTGTCCCACAGTAGTAAAGCCCAGCGTCAGACACACTGGGTCATTTCTAAAGGAACATATCAACATGGCAAACACATCAGGACACTTAATGACCTCTCTTCCGCCGCATGGCAGGACAACAAACACACAAACAAACAGGACTAAATAGGGTAATAAACAAACACACAAACAAACAAACAAATAAATACACATGCTACAAAGGAAAATAAACAAACAAATAAACACAAATACACACAAATAAACAGGACTGAAACGTTAGCTGACCAGCACGTCTAAGGCATCGGCAGGGAGCACACAGCACACACACACACACGCACGCACACGCACGCACACACACGCACGCACGCACGCACGCACACACACACGCACCCACACACGCACACATACACACACACGCACACACACGCGCACACACACACGCACGCACACACACACACATACATGCACACACACACACACATATGTGTGTGTATGATTCGGAGGGAGCTTGACCAACTGCTCATGCCACAGTTAGTGTTTCAGCAGCTGGCAAATATGTGCTAAGAAACGTACTGTTCTCTTGTAAATTTAAAGTTCATTAACAAGTACATCAACAAGCGCCTAGTATGGAAATAGACAATATATTTTACCCTAACAGCCTGTATACATTTTTGAGACATAAAATGAGCCTTGTTCTATAATATAAGAAAAGATTAAAAAGTATTTATGAAATTGAAAAGTCAGTCAAAGGCTGAGAATGATGTAGCTTTTTTAGGGGGATTGTGTTGAATAAAAGGTTCTGAAAAAACAAATGTTTAAAGGTGTTTTCCAACTAAAAATCACAAAAACACAAATAAGTGCTGGATATTGGAAGGGCTAACGGTAGCAGAGGCGGAGGCGAAGAACTCTGCGACGCGAAGCATAGTGTTCCATTCGCCTGGTCGTTATTTCCACATAACAGGCCACCCTGAATGCATACAGCTGCTAAATCCGTTAATCATTTATGTATATGCATACAGTATGTATATATGGATGCATTTGGTCTGATACCTGAGTTTAAAAAGGGACATATCACTGCAGTGTATACACTGTACTGTCTGTTCCATGCTGTTGTTTATCTTTACTTTTTTATTATTATTTTTGATGTATTTATTTATTTTAGTTTTATTTTATTTTTTTATGAATGAAAACCAAATAAAGAGTTGAATTACAAAAAAAGATAACACATGCATAAACTACAGAAACATCCGGATGATTTGCTACTTTATAGTGGGTAATAGACAGTCATTCAACCGTGAATTTGGCTACTAGACTGCCATTCATAAGCACATTGATATGGAATGGCAATTCAACTTTTCTTTCAAAGGTAGCCTGTTCCAAGAATGTAAATGTCCACCTCATCAGCCAATCAGAAAATAGAATTCTATTCCTAATTGAGATAACCTGAATTATATAGCCATCAATTAACAAAAAAAATGTGCAAGAAAACTCCACACACATCCCATGACATGTAGATATGAGTGACACATACTCTAAATGTGTTTTGTGAGAAGTGTCTCATTACAAACAAAGAGCAAAGTGCAGAAGATGCATTCAGTGTAGCATGCTGTGTAAATGGTCCACAAAGAGTCTATGCTTTTATTAAGCGCACACACATACACATACACACACACACACACACACACATCAAGTGTACATGGTGATAATTAGCTGTGTAAATGCACTGACTGCAGGTGTTCATGGTCCACAAAGAGTCTATGCTTTCATCAAGTGCACGTAGCCATAATTAGTTGATTTATTACTAACAGTAATAGTACTTATTAACAGTAAAGTACTCACCCACTGTGTAGAGAGTCAAGCCAGGCCGTGCGTACCCCACCATGGTGTGCGTGTGTGAGCTACGTGTGTGTGTGTATGTGTGAGACAGAGAGATAGAGACGGCGAGTGTGTGAGCGCTATGTGTGTGTGTGAGAGAGAGGAGACGGAGAGTGTGTGTGATGAACAGGGTAGGAGTGACCAAGTAAAGGAGGCGTGCTGTTGATACCTGATGATGCTGTGAGGTGGGGAGAATATCACATCCACACACTGTCTGTACACCACACACACACACACACATACACACGCACACACACACACAACGCACACACACACACACTAATACACACACACACTAATACACACACACACACATGCACGCGCACACACACACACACCACACCCACACACACACAAACACAAACACACACAGACACACACACACACACACACAAACACCACAGTAAATCCAAACCTTATAATATTCAACATGACAGTTTATGATTCATTGGGTTTCATTAATTTCAGGTCTTCCAATGTTTAAATACAGTTGAGTGAGATTTACAGGCAGTG
>CM050200.1:2079298-2081798 GCA_027475355.1 Coilia nasus
GCTCACGAACACACCTCCTGTTCGCTGATTGACTCGGAGTTGCTCGGTACTCTTACATGAACTTCAACGGCCTCCGGTCCAGACCCTCTGTACAAAATGAAATGAAGTACGAGGGGTGGGTTTACCAGGCTACTGCAGACCAACCCAGAGAGAGAAGCACACTGAAGGCTAAAGAAGGCTCCCACAGTGACCAACCCACAGTAGCACACAGCCATACAGCCACACTACAGGCTACAGACCCACCCACAGCAGCACAGGGCCACATGGCCACACTACAGGCTACAGACCCACCCACAGCAGCACAGGGCCACATGGCTACACTACAGGCTACAGACCCACCCACAGCAGCACAGGGCCACATGGCCACACTACAGGCTACAGACCCACCCAGAGAGAAGCACGGGCCTGCAGCATCATGTCCATGTGATGAAAAACGATGAGAATGACGTCATCTTTGACATGGTCTGTGTCGACCTGTACTTGTGTGTAGCACCAAAGTGCGGAAACCTGAACTCTCATTAGTTCCAAATTTGTCTAAAGTTCTCTGCAATGTTCCTACCTGATCTCTATTACTGGACTGGACACATCCTATCAGCCAGCCATGTAGGCGACGTGCGTGTAGTGACGCCATTTTGAAGAGTGCTACTACACATTTAATAAAACAGCTGTCAATGGTGTAGGCTGCAGATAAGCCTGTATTTTACTTCGTTCGTGATACATAAGTAGTCAAACTGATTCAATTTTGCTTTTTTTACTTGTGAGAAGAGATGCCCTGCTGCCTGAAGTATTCCTTGGCATAGTTGTAACAGCCAAAAGCAAAACAATGGATGCCTTTAGAGCGATAATTTCCTTGGCTCTGTGCTGCTCTGAGCTCCGGGCTATGATTTGTCTGTAGCTATGGGCTATTCCAATCCCAGTCTGTAGCTATGGGGTAAGCTACTCCAGTCTGTAGCTTTGTGCTATGCTAATTCTAGTCTGTAACTATGGGCTATGATTTGTCTGTGGGCTATTCCAATCCCAGTCTGTAGCTATGGGCTAATCCCAGTCTGTAGCTATGAGCTATGCTAATCCCAGTCTGGAGCTGTGAGCTATGCTAATCTCAGTCTGTAGCTATGGGCTATGCTAATCCAGTCTGTAGCTATGGGCTATGCTAATCCAGTCTGTAGCTATGGGCTATAATTTGTCTGGAGCTTCCACAAGCAAAGAACAGCAAGTCTCTCACCTCCTGCTTGAAGAGACCCCGACATGCATCCACCCAACAGGTACATACACACACACACACACACTGGAATAAAAGTATGCCTAGCCTCCATGACACACACACACACACACACACTCAGATATAAAATTCTTTTAAATGATATTTACACATTGCCACAATATGTGCTGCCCTCGTCAATGCAAATACCACTAAAGACCCTGCATGTGTGTATGTGTGAGACAAAGACAATGTGCATCTGTGTAAGTGTGTCTGTGTGTATGTAATGTATGCATGTGTGTGTGTAATGTATGCATGTGTGTGTGTGTGTAATATATGCATGTGTGTGTGTGTGTGTAATGTATGCATGTGCGTGTGTGTGTGTGTGTGTGTGTGTGTGTGTGTATTAAGTATGTGTGTGTGTGTAATGTATGTGTGTGTGTGTGTGTGGTTGGTGTACAGAGGGTTCATGTGTGTCATCGTCCGCCCTCCTCATATCATCAGCATCTGGTCATCTCACACCATCACGCCCTCTTTGCACATAGTCACTCCTACTCTCATTAGGCACACACACTCCCTCTCCCTCCCTCCCTCTCTCTGTCTCACACACACACACACACACCACGCTCATACCATGGCGGAGGACTCTTTACCTGCTTTGGCTCTCTACACTGTGGGTGAGTACTTTTCATTGCTCTGTCCAGTGCCGCTCACGGAGCTTTTCATGTTCTGAAGATGTGTGCACTTGTAGCGATTCTCCGAAGGCATTGGGACCCTGCAGGTGTAGCATGAATGCAGCACGCTACGCTGAATGCACCTGCAGGTGTAGCATGAATGCAGCACGCTACGCTGAATGCACCTGCAGGTGTAGCATGAATGCAGCACGCCACACTGAATGTGTGTGGAGTATTATGGGATATATGAGGAGTATTATGGGATGTGTGAGGAGTATTATGGTATGTGTCTGGAGTCTTCCTTTGTCCTGCACAAATACTGTTGTTTTTAGGGGGGATATCATGGGATATGTGCGGAGTATTATGGGATGTGTGTGAAGTTTTATGGGATATGTCAGGAGTATTATGGGATATGTCTGGAGTATTATGGGATGTGTGTGGAGTATTATGGGATATGTGAGGAGTATTATGGGATGTGTTTGGAGTATTATGGGATATGTGTGGAGTATTATGGGATTTTTGTGAAGTAGGCCTATTATGGGATATGTCTGGAGTATTGTGGGATGTCTGGGGTATTCCTTTGGAGTACTGAGGAACATTTGAACTTGTGAAGTGATTTTTTATTACT
>CM050200.1:2086798-2091798 GCA_027475355.1 Coilia nasus
ACACACCACATGTACCAGTAATTTACAGTGCACACACCACATGTACCAGTAATTTTGCTATTTAGTCAAGTAGCACTTTACACAAAAGCCCTTTGCTGATCACATTTCTACATTACTCAATACACACACAGACACACACCAGACATAACATTTATCTCCATGTACTATATTTACATAAATATTGAAGATACAAAATGTCAGAGATGGTATGTGTGTTTGCATGTCTGTGTGTGTGTTAAACAGAATGCCTCTAGTATGTTTCTTTAGATCTGTGTTTCTGTGGTTTGTCTGTATTGGTTTTCTGTCCTGCAGGCCTTAGCTGTGTGTGTGTGTGTGTGTGTGTGTGTGTGTGTGTGTGTGTGTGTGTGTGTGTGTGTGTGTGTGTGATAGGTTGAGGACCCATACAGAAACCCACAGTAATTTTCCACTGCACACCAACCGAAACAAAAATACACAGCGATACTTCACGGTAACACATATAGATGTCACGCACACACACACACACACACACACACACACACACACACACCACTGCACAACTCACCTGCACATACCACAAAAGTGGACAGCAATGCTTCACAGCAACACATATAGGTGTTGCACAAATACACACACACACACACCACAAAAGCGCACAGAAACACAGTATTCACAGTAATACATAGATGTCTTACACACTCGCCCCCCCCCCCCCCCCACCCCCCACCCCCACACACACTGCACTTGACAGTACCACACACAGGATTAAGGGAGCCCACAACTGATCCTATAAGTAGCATGGTCCACATAGTGTCAGGAGGGAGGATTCCTGTCTGTGTTTGTGTGTTTGTTTGTTTGGAAATGTTCTGATATCCTACTAACTTACTAAGCTATTTAAAGTACAACTTTTACAACAACGTGTGTGTGTATGTTTGAGTGTGTTATAGGTGGACAGAGGTCTGTGTGTCTTGTTGACTGTTTGCTGGTGTGTGTTTCTGTGGTGGTTTCCTGTTCTGCAGGACTAAGCTGAAGCCTATGTGTGTCTGTGTGTGTGTGCGTGCATGTGTTTGGGTGTGTGCGTGTGTGATGAGGCATGGCGGTAAGCTGAAGACTAGAATAGAAACCACATTAATTTTCCACTGCAGACCAACCAAAAAAAAAAACACGGCCACACTGAAGGTTATAGAAGGTAGACCAACCCACAGTAGCACACAGCCACACTGAAGGCTGCAGACCAACCCACAGTAGCACAGGGCCACACGGCCACACTACAGGCTACTGCAGACCAACCCAGAGCAGCACATGGCCACACTGAAGGCTGCAACCAACCCACAGTAGCACAGGGCCACATGGCTACACTACAGGCTACTGCAGACCAACCCAGACAGAAGCACGGGCCTGCAGCATCATGTGTGCGCGATGAAAAACGACAAGAATGACGTCATCTTTGGTGTTCTCTGTGTCAACCAGTACTTGTGTGCAGCACCAAAGTGTGAAAACCTGACCTCCCATTGGTTCCAAATTTGTCCAAAGTCCTCCCCAATGTTCCTGCACTGTTTCTGGGATGATACCGTGATGAACTACAGTTGACAACTTTGCCATAAGGCCTGACACACCTTTGGGCCTCAACCTGCATACTGTGCCTGTTCCTACAATTGATTCCTTTACTGGATTGGACAGATCCTATCAGCTGGCCATGTAGACGACGTGCGAGTAGCGATGCCATTTTGAAGAGTGCTACTACACATGTAAACAAACAGCTGTCAATGGTGTAGGCTGCAGATAAGCCTGTATTTTACTTCGTCCGTGATAAAGAAATAGTCAAACTGATTCAATCATTTTGCATTACTGAAGTACTATGAGGTATAATGTCTACCAGGGGCGATTCCTTTAAGACAACAAGGGAAGCTCAACTTCCTCTAACATTTCACACAATAAATGGTCAAATATGCAAGGTTGAATTTACATTAAATTGGGATTGACATTATGTTTAAAACTAGAAGCATCCTAGAAATATGTTTAACTTCATAGCTAAGTCTTGATAACTCTGTTTATTATTGTCGGGTCCGACGCGATTTTCCGAGGGTTTTGAATGCACAGCACAGCGGGACACCCCATTGAAGCTGAACGTCTGATGCACTTTTTTTCAATGCAGTGAAGCCATGTGTTCATTGGATCAATGCTGAAAATCGTCATTTCCTCGGATGCTCAGCGTCTCTGGGGGTGAATGGAAAATGAGATGGGCGGGGGCGGGCCAAGACGCTAGGCTTACACATTATAATTGGTGGAACTGTCTAAAAGACTACACCCCTTTTGATTGGCAGGCAAACAAACATCGGAGTAAAGTAGAATTCAGTCGCTAGCGGATTTCCCAAAGACAAGTGGTGAGAGAACGTGTTGTCCGTCCAGAGTGCTTGTTATTTACACATTGCACATATTATATTCTAAATAAAACATACCAGTCAGCACAAAGTTATTGAGTTTTTTGTCTAAGTTTCATTAGTTCGTTCACAATCATATTGTTCAAATTAGCACTAGTTAGCGTGCTAGCCCAATACAATGGCTACTGCTAATATTGTTGACAATTTTGGCAAACCCATTCGATAGTCTTCCGTATGAGGAGAGACTAGAAATTAAACAGCAGGACAGACTAACACCCAAGACTGATTTGGCCCACAAAAACTGGTGAAAGTAACTGTTTTTTTTTTCTTCAACTTTCCTGGTATGACGAGATGAACTGTCTAATTGGACGTGCTGTGACAAACAGAATGTATTGTTGGCCATGCCTCTTGATAAAGCTGTGTCAGGGATATGAAGTTTTAGTCAAATGTAGGTTTTACGGACCTGAATAACTTTGACAGGGCATACAAAAAGGCATGAAAAAAGCAATGGCATTTCCTGCAAAAGGAGCAGAGGGCAGAATTTATACACAATAACGTGTATTTCTAATGGTTCTGTTATATATTTCTGTTCATGTTCTGTTCAGTTCTGGTATTGTTGTATACAGATACAGTTTGGGTGTGTGTTACTCCTGAAAATCATTTTCATGTGTGTGTTACTGTAGTTCTGTGGCATGGCTGTGGTTGACAACAGTCTCAATTAACTTTTTTTTTTTCTTAATAACGGCCAGGCTCCAATAGGATAAAAAAAAAAAAATATATATATATATATATATAATAATTAGTGGTGGGCATAGATTAATTTTTTTAATCTAGATTAATCTAGATTAATCATAAAATTAATCTAGATTAATCTAGATTAAAATGGCTCATTTGAATTCTGCCGAAGGCATTCAGAATATGTGTGCTACCTAAATAATGACTAGAAGTAAGTCTTTGAGAACGGGTTTCTTAAGCCAGGTGGCACAGTAGACCAGGGGCTCATCTCCTGTTTCCAAAATGCATCACTAACTGCTTGAAAAAGCTGTTCTACTTTGATACTTGGTGATGGAAATAAATCATGTTCAATAAAATGTACTTGTGTTTACTAGCTGTTTATTTAGTTAAACATGAACTAAATGAAACATGAAACATGGATTTTGAACTGTAAGCCACATAAGAAGTTGTGATGAACTGTTTACAGTCAGTAGCTTTGTGTCAATCAAGCTCTATTTCTCCTTCTTCCACCAGTCACTTAGGCAGACCAGCTTGTTCACATTTTCTGGTGGCAAAGTAGATCTCCTTTTCTGCACAATATGGCCTGCTAAAGAAAAACGTCTCTCGCATGGGACAGTTGTGGCAGGAGTCCCCTTCAGTGCAATTCGGCTAAGTATACATCCGCATTAAAATATAGAGGTAGGGTATACATCCGCGCTAAAATATCAAGGTGAAAGCAGAAAGTGTTGAGGAAGGGAGCCGTTTGCTTCCGTGTTCTATTTTCGCAAGGGGAGGGGGGAATCCCCCTTTATGCAGTGCAGAGCAGATTCTAGGTTCGTTTTACTGAAATGAATGGGACACATGTGGAGTTTAACTAATAAATTGGTCATTACGTTTTTCTGGAGTTGTTAAGGGTTTTTTTGGAATCATGTGTCACAATCTGCAACTATTTGTAATAATTTCAAGCCTAATAGTGTAAGTTGTTACTGTTTGGATTTTGAGAAAATTAGCTTTATTTCAGGTCAGGCAGCAACCACTTACTATGTGGTTGTTAGCGCGCTAACGCTAGCGAACTACGCTAACGTAATGTTTTGAATTGAAAGCTGTCACTAACAACCACCTAGATTCTGTTACTGGTTATAGTGTAAGCAGACAAAGTAATATAAAGTTATAGGGCTACAGCAATGTATTAAATTCAAGGTGAGCCCAATCGCTGTTAGCGTTTAGCACATCATGTTGTTATAGTTACTACTATTCACTTGAATGAGCTAGAGCTAGTTCGTTAGCTTGCTAGCTCGCTTTACAGACACACTAAATTATTTTCTAAGAGTTCGAAATAGGAATTTGTTGGCATTTTGGTCCCATAGTAACGTATTATGTTGGCTTATCTTTGTAGAATCTAAGATCTTTGGTGAAAGTCATCATAGTTTGTGTAGTATAGACCCAGCTCCCAACCCAACTTTGAGAATAGATTAACGGCGATATTTTTTTTATCGCGCGATAAGAGTCTCGCGTTAACGCAGCACGTTAACGCCGATAACGGCCCGCCTCTAATAATAATGTACACCTAAAATGTGCTTCCCCTATTTGAAAGACCAGCAGCCGCCACTGATGTCTACATATCATCAAACACATGATGAAACATTTTTCTTACTTGTGAAAAGAGATGCCCTGCTGCCTGAAGTATTCCTTGGCATAGTTGTAGCAGCCAAAAGCAAAACACTGGATGCCTTTAGAGCGAGAATTTCCTTGGCTCTGTGCTGCTCTGAGCTCCGGGCTATGATTTGTCTGTAGCTATGTGCTATTCCAATCCCAGTCTGTAGCTATGGGGTAAGCTACTCCAGTCTGTAGCTTTGTGCTATGCTAATTCTAGTCTGTAACTATGGGCTATGATTTGCCTGTAGCTATGGGCTATGCTAATCCCAG
>CM050200.1:2094298-2099298 GCA_027475355.1 Coilia nasus
GTGTGTGTGTGTTAGTTGTGCTGATGGCTGTGATGAGACCAGGGTTAGACCTTAATGTTTTATGTAAATATACTAATGTTGTTAAAATAGTTACACCCAGATGTGTTGAAACATCTCTGATAGACAGCCAGATTTATACATTTGACAGTGTGCTTGAAATAGTACTGACTGTGTGTGTGTGTGTGTGTGTGTGTGTGTGTGTGTGTGTGTGTGTGTGTGTGTGTGTGTGCTAGGTGTGCTGATGGCTGTATTCTCCCAGTCCAAGTCCACCTCAGTGGTGGTGCGTGAGGGTCAGTCGGTCCAGGTGAACTGTTCAGTCATCGGAGATGATGTGGGATTCATATCAGTCACCTGGCTGAGACAAACTGACCAATCAGCTCCAGTCTCCATCCTCTCCACCAGCTACGACTTCAAGAAGTCAAAGATGGGCAATACAGAGTACCACAACAGCTTTAACAGCAAACACATGACAGAATCTACGACCAACAGCACGTCTACATTAGAGATCAGGAGTGTGAGTGTGTCTGACGCTGGGATTTACTACTGTGGGACACAACCAGGAAACCACATGATCTACTACAACGCCACCTACCTCAACATCACAGGTAATCACCACCTACCTCATCATCACAGGTTAGCACCACCTACCTCAACATCACAGGTAATCACCACCTACCACAACATCACAGGTAATCACCACCTACCTCAACCTCACAGGTAAGCACCACCTACCTCAACATCACAGGTAATCACCACATACCTCAACATCACAGGTAATCACCACCTACCACAACATCACAGGTAATCACCACCTACCTC
This sequence comes from Coilia nasus, assembly GCA_027475355.1. Classification (NCBI taxonomy): domain Eukaryota; kingdom Metazoa; phylum Chordata; class Actinopteri; order Clupeiformes; family Engraulidae; genus Coilia; species Coilia nasus. Next base: position 2,095,118 of record CM050200.1, read on the forward strand.
AACCTCACAGGTAAGCACCACCTACCTCAACATCACAGGTAATCACCACCTACCTCAACATCACAGGTAATCACCCCCTACCTCAACATCACAGGTAGGTGTGTGTGTGTGTGTGTGTGTGTGTGTGTGTGTGTGTGTGTGTGTGTGTTTGTGTGTGTGTGTGTGTGTGTGTTAAAAACTCTTATCGTGTGTGTGTGTGTTTCCTACAGCTCCTGTAGATGGCCGTGAGCCAGTGCCCTCAGAGACAGCAGAGGATGGTAAGTGTGTGTGTGTGTGTGTGTGTGATTACATGTGTGTGTGTGTGCGTGTGTGTGTGTGTGTGTGTGTGTGTGTGTATGTGTGTGACTGCATGTGTGTGCTCTCTTCCTGAAGGTAAGTTGTGCAGTGGTGTGTGTGTGTGTGTGTGTGTGTGTGTGTGTGTGTGTGTGTGTGTGTGTGTGTGTGTGTCATATTACATGTGTGTGTTCTCTTCCTGCAGGTGAGTTGTGCAGTGGTGTGTGTGTGTGTGTGTGTCATATTACATAATGCGTGTTCTCTTCCTGCAGGTGAGTTGTGCAGTGTGTGTGTGTGTGTGTGTGACTACATTGTGTGTGTGTGTGTGTGTGTGTGTGTGTGTGTGTGTGTGTGTGTGTGTGTGTGTGTGTGTGTGTGTGTCATATTACATGTGTGTGTTCTCTTCCTGCAGGTGAGTTGTGCAGTGGTGTGTGTGTAACTGTGCTTCTTGTCCTGGGGGTTCTGAGTGCTGTTCTCAATCTGGTTCTTCTGGTCACTGTGATCCTCATCAAACACACAAGTGGACAACGACGCATCACAGGTATGCTACAATACAACACACACACACACACACACACACACACACACACACACACATAGACACACACACACACAGGTACGTTACAACACAACACAACACACCACACAAACACACACACACAGGTATGTTACAACTCAAGACACACACACACACACACACACACACACACATAGACACACACACACACACACACATGGACAAAAACAAAGACAAATCACAGGTACATTACAACACAATACACCATACACCCATACACACACACACACAAGTGGACAAAGACAGATCACAGGTATGTGTTTACGTAGGTATCGAAGTCTAGTTAACCATTTAATAGAGTTGATTAACTAAGACCTTTATCATGTATGATTCTTAGAAAATAAGTCACCCTATTAGATTAATTTATCCTGTAAAAAGGCAGACACTTTAAAATACTGAGACCTTTCCTTTAGCATGTAACACGCTTAACGGTGATTTATACAAAATATGTCACACTCTTAGATTCATTCTCCTGTCAAGGGCAGGTAAAGGTCATATGTTTGTGTTGTAAAGTCTTATCAATGTGTAGTCTGTAAGAACAGCTTGACACATGTCTTTAAATACATCACTGAAATGCCAAGTTCAACACATGACAGAAATACACATTAGCATCCAAGTGAAATACATGACTGAAATACACACATTAGCAATCAAATTAAATACATGACTGACATACAGTTTAGCAATCCAGCAAAATGCATGGCTGATATACAGTTTAACAATAAAGCAAAACACATGAATACAGGTTAGCAATCAAGCTAGCATGTCTGAGGGCTAGTTGGGCTGAGGGCTAGCATGTCTGAGGGCTAGTTGGGCTGAGGGCTAGCATGTCTGAGGGCTAGTTGGGCTGAGGGCTAGCATGTCTGAGGGCTAGTTGGGCTGAGGGCTAGCATGTCTGAGGGCTAGCATGTCTGAGGGCTAGTTGGGCTGAGGGCTAGCATGTCTGAGGGCTAGTTGGGCTGAGGGCTAGCATGTCTGAGGGCTAGTTGGGCTGAGGGCTAGCATGTCTGAGGGCTAGCATGTCTGAGGGCTAGTTGGGCTGAGGGCTAGCATGTCTGAGGGCTAGTTGGGCTGAGGGCTAGCATGTCTGAGGGCTAGTTGGGCTGAGGGCTAGCATGTCTGAGGGCTAGTTGGGCTGAGGGCTAGCATGTCTGAGGGCTAGCATGTCTGAGGGCTAGCATGTCTGAGGGCTAGTTGGGCTGATCTTGCTGCCTAAATTCATCTTCTGCTTCTTCCTTCAGTTCCTGGTGATCAAACATCGGGTCTACCTGACCAGGTGAGTCTGTGTAGCCTAATCAGGTGTCTGGCTGTCCCCTTGACTGCCTCTGATCTACTGTACATAACGAGGCAGATTAGCATCACTAGCAGCTCACCTTTATCCAGACATGCCAACCTGCAGAAACCCATAGGCCAACAATGCAGTCCCCCTCTGGTATTGTGCGACAGCAGTCCCCCTGCTGGTGTGTCTGCGATACTGACACAGAGCTGTTGCAGAGCAGAGACCCCTGCTGGTGGGAAGGGGAATACCGCCTCTCGTATTGTGTGTACCCATAGCTGCTCAGCTGCTGGTGTGTCTGCAAGACTGACACAGAGCTGTAGCAGAGGAGAGACCCCTGCTGGTGGGAGAGGGGAATACCACCCTCTGGTGTTGTGTGTACCCTTGAGTGCTTCTGTATCTGGTATTGTGTGTACCCTTGAGTGCTTATGTATCTGGTATTGTGTACTGCTGAGTGCTGCTGTATCTGTAGCCCTTCTCACACTTCCTAAATAAAAGCTAGTAGGATACCTGTAGCTTTCACATCAGCAACAGTGCAGGAGAGCACTGGTTGTTTACCTCCCAAAACAGGATTAGAACCTGCACCCTTCTGATCCCAAGACCAACTTGCTAACCACTAGGGCACAGCTGCCACACACATTGTGGTTTAAATTGTTGGTTTTGTTCCAGGTGCAGGAATCCGACTCTGTGAACTATGCAGCTCTGAGCTTCTCGGCCAAGAAGAAGAGAAGGAACAACTTCCAGACTGACAATCCGCATGTTATATATGCTGCCACTAGATAAACAGACAGTTCACATGTGCTACATGCTAATATTAGATAAGTAGAAAATCCCCATGTGCTACATGCTAATGTTACATAAACAGACAATCCCCATGTGCTACATGCTAATGTTAGATAAACAGACAATCCCCATGTGATATATGCTAATGTTACATAAGTAGACAATCCGCATGTTATATATGCTGCCACTAGATAAATATAAATGATGCAAATGTCTTATATGCTGATGTTAGATAAACAGGCAATCCCCATGTGCTACATGCTGATGTTAGATAAACAGGCAATCCCCATGTGCTATATGCTGATGTTAGATAAACAGATAATCCACATGTGCTATATGCTGATGTTAGATAAACAGACAATCCACATGTGCTATATGCTGATGTTAGATAACCAGGCAATCCACAAATCCACATGTGCTATATGCTGATGTTAGATAAACAGACAATCCACATGTGCTATATGCTGATGTTAGATAAACAGACAATCCCCATGTGCTGTACGGTGATGTTAGATAAACAGACAATCCGCATGTCGTATATGTTGCCCCTAAAGAAAGAGTCGTGCAGGACCCTCTAAATCATCACAGCATTGTCCTGTCTCAATAACTCCTATACTCACACAACCTTCCCTTTATATCCTTGTCTGTGCATTCGTGTGTGTGTGTGTGTGTGTGTGTGTGTGTGTGTGTGTGTGTGTGTGTGTGTGTGTGTGTGTGTGTGTGTTGGGGGGGTATCTCTGTCTGTGCCTGCTTGTTTGCTTTGCTACATTGCTGTTTAAATACAGATGGTCATGACATCATTAATTACATTGCATCACACTTAGCAAAGGCTTTTATCCAAAGCCACTTGCAGTAGAGGGCACAAATCAACCTACAGTTCATGTTGAAAGGCAGCTGTTGCATGTATATACTGTGGTGTTTTAACACAATGTTTAATAAATAACTCCTAGACTAAATGTGAAAGTGTCTGTTTTATGTGTTAGAGACAGAGAGTAAGAGAGAAAAAGAGAGAGCGAGAGAGACCATCACCATATGATCCTCGATTTCATTGCCGTTTATTGCACAGTTGATATGACAACGTTATTTCTCCAGCTGACCGGACAGCAGCATATCAGGGGAGAAGTCAGTGTTTGACCACTAGAGGGCAGGCTTGGGTAGAAGATATTTATAGCAATGCCATTCTGGAGCTCCAATCCTCAACAACAATAACAACAGGTCTTCCTTTAAAACAAGAAACAACAAACTACACACGCACACACGCCCTCACGCACA
>CM050200.1:2116798-2119298 GCA_027475355.1 Coilia nasus
GAAAAAGACAGAGAGAGAAAACGTGTTTCAGAGAGAGAGAGAAAGGAAGACTTTGTGAGAGAGCGAGACAGTGAGTGAGAGAGTGAGAGCGAGATTGAGGGAGAGAATGAGAGAGAGCGAGAGAGAGTGGGAGTGAGGGAGAGAAAGAGAGAGAGCAAGAGAGAGAGAGTGAGAGAGAGTGAGAGCGAGATTAAGGGAGAGAAAGAGAGAGAGCGAGAAAGAGAGTGAGTGAGAGAGTGAGAGAGAGCGAGAGTGAGGGAGAGAAAGAGAGAGAGCGAGAGAGAGAGTGAGAGAGAGATTGAGGGAGAGAAAGAGAGAGAGCAAGGGAGAGAGAGTGAGTGAGAGAGTTAGAGAGAGCGAGAGTGAGGGAGAGAAAGAGAGAGAGCGAGAGAGAGAGTGAGAGAGAGATTGAGGGAGAGAAAGAGAGAGAGCGAGAAAGAGAGTGAGTGAGAGAGTGAGAGAGGGGTTGTACCATCAAAGTGAGAGTGTGTGTCTGTAAACTCAGAGGAAAGCCTGAGACACCAGGACTGGAGAAGAGGGGACCCAGTCAGAGCTATTGATTATTGCCAGTCAGAGCTATTGATTATTGCCAGTCAGAGCGATTGATTATTGCCAATCAGAGCGATTGATTATTGCCTAGTAATGATCACCTTCAGACTGCTGGACGTTACTGTGCAGCATCCCCACCCCCTTAGGACCTCCAGAACCCCTCTGCCACACACACACACACACACACACCAGGCACATGCACACACCTGCACACACACACACACACACACACACCAGGCACATGCACACACACACACACACACACACACACACCAGGCACATGCACACGCGCACACACACACACACACACACCAAGCACATGCACACACACACACACACACACACACACACACACACACACACACACCAGGCACATGCACACGCGCACACATGCCCACACGCGCACACACACACACACACACACCAGGCACATGCACACACACACACACACACCAGGCACATGCACACGCGCACACACGCACGCACACACACCAGGCACATGCACACACGCACACATGCACACACACACACACACACACACACCAGGCACATGCCCATACACACACACACACACACACACACACCAGGCACATGCACACGCGCACACACACACACACCAGACACATGCACACGTGCGCACACACACACACACATACACACACACACGCACACACACACATGCACCCACGCACACACACACGCACACACACCAGGCACATGCACACATGCACACACACACACACACACACACCAGGCACATGCACACAAGCACACACACACATGTACCCACGCGCACACGCACACACACACACACAACCCCCTCCCGAGTCTCTCTGATGCCTCTGATGGCCTTCCACTCTCAAGAGATCTAAAGGCACCATCTGCTGGTAAACCTACACCACACACACACACACACACACACACACACATGCACCACCCCCACCCCCCCCCCCACCCCCACACACACGCACATACTATCTCTTCCCCCACCCCACACACACATAAACACACTTTCTGTTAGAAAGGGTGCAATTCTCAATTCTGTTTCTCCATTTAGCACAGTGCTTTTACACACACACACACACACACATTTTTATCCTGGATAAGGAAGCATTTTGAATGCATGCTTTGTGTGTTTACAACTCTGAAAAGACCCAATGTCTATCAACACACACACACACACACACACACACACACAGCCTCTCTCTGTCTCTTTGTCCTTTCTGTCCCACTCACATATTTAGCTTTGTGGGATTTGAAAGATGCCAGTTGTTGCTGTGAACACACCACAAGACCAGTCCACACAACACTGCTCTAACGGGACAACTTCATCTGCATCTCTCTCTCTCTCACACACACACACACACACACACACACTTCATCTCGAAAACTCCGGAAAAGTGCTCTTTTTATGGCAGCTCGGTCCTTTCGTCATGGCTATCAGCCCGCGGGGAGGGGGCGGAAGGAAGCCGCGAGGGAGGGGGTCGCAGCAGGGGTGTGTGTCTTCAGGACCGACAGGGGTTTCCGTACACTTCTGTGCCAGTGAGGTGCGCAGTAGGCTCTCGGACACAGCCACGCGCACTGATTTGCTCCCTCTGCGTGCGTGTGCGTGTGTGTGTTTGTGTGCTGCCTTCGGGACACGCGCTGCTCTGCTCTGCACTGCTCGCCTGGTTGTGCTGAGCTCGTCTCGCTCTCCGGTGGCGTCATGGAGGATCAACATCTCGAGCACGAGAGGATGGAAGCGTGGCTGGATGACCACGCGGACTTTGCGCACTACTACTTTGTCCGCAAAGCCAGCAGGTAAGCGGCTCCGCACGTTTGTCTTGCTGCAGCTTTGCACACAAGTTTGTTCGGAGAATGGTTTAGCCCGCCGGGAACAGTGCCGCGCGCGGTTGTAGCCTGACGTCTGCTACTCAACGTGAGCGGGGCTCTTCAAAGGGCTGTTGTCGGA
>CM050200.1:2139298-2146798 GCA_027475355.1 Coilia nasus
CCTCCTCTCCTCTCATCCTCTAATCCTCCTCTCCTCTCCTCTCATCCTCTAATCCTCCTCTAATCCTCCTCTCCTCCTCTAATCCTCCTCTCCTCTCCTCTCCTCCTCTAATCCTCCTCTCCTCTCCTCCTCTAATCCTCCTCTCCTCTCCTCCTTTAATCCTCCTCTCCTCTCCTCTCCTCTCCTCCTCTAATCCTCCTTTCCTCTCCTCCTCTAATCCTCCTCTCCTCTCCTCCTCTCCTCTCCTCCTCTCCTCTCCTCCTCTCCTCCTCTAATCCTCCTCTCCTCCCCTCCTCTCATCTCCTCCACTCTTCCCCTCTCCTCCTCCAATCCTCCTCTCCTCTCCTCCTCTAATCCCCCCTCTCCTCTCCTTCTCTCTTCTCCTCTCTTCTCCTCTCCTCCTCCTCTCCTCTCCTCCTCTCTCCTCCTCTCCTCCTCTAATCCTCCTCCCCTCTTCTCTCCTGTCCTCCTCTAATCCTCCTCTAATCCTCCTCTCCTCTCCTCTCCTGTCCTCCACTCTTCTCCTCCTCTAATCCTCCCCTCCTCTCTTCTCCTCCTCTCCTCTCCTCCTCTAATCCTCCTCTCCTCCTCTAATCGTTCTCTCCTCTCCTCTCCTCTCCTCCTCTAATCCTCCTCTCCTCTCCTCCTCTAATCCTTCTCTCCTCTCCTCTCCTCCTCTAATCCTCCTCTCCTCCCCTCCTCTCATCTCCTCCACTCTTCTCCTCTTCCCCTCTCCTCCTCCAATCCTCCTCTCCTCTTCTCCTCTAATCCCCCTCTCCTCCTTCTCTCTTCTCCTCTCTCTCTCTCTCCTCCTCCTCCTCTCTTCTCCTCTCTTCTCTTCTCCTCTCCTCTCCTCTCTCCTCTCTACTCTCTCTCCTCTCCTCTCCTCTCCTCTCTTCTCCTCCTCCTCTCCTCTCCTCTCTTCTCCTCCTCTCCTCTCCTCTCCTTCTCTCCTCCTCACCTCTCCTCTCCTCCTCTCCTTCTCTCTTCTCCTCTCCTTCTCTCTCCTCCTCTCCTCTCTTCTCCTCCTCTCCTTCTCTCCTCTCCTCCTCTCCTCTCCTCCTCTCCTCTCCTCCTCTCCTCCTCTCCTCTCTCTCTCTCTCCTCCTCTCCTCTCCTCTCTTCTCCTCCTCACCTCTCCTCTCCTCTCCTCTCCTCCTCTCCTCCTCTCCTCCTCCTCCTCTCCTCCTCCTCCTCTCCTCCTCCCCTCCTCTAGAGTCTGTGTCAGTGGATCCTGAGTGTGAAGAAGAACTACAGGAAGAGTGTGGCCTACCACAACTGGAGACACGCCCTCAACACCGCACAATGCATGTTCGCTATGCTGCGCTCTGGAAAACTGCAGGTCAGCACACACACACACACACACACACACACACACACACACACACACACACACGCCCTCAACACCGCACAATGCATGTTCGCTATGCTGCACTCTGGAAAACTGCAGGTCAGCACACACACACACACACACACACACACACACACACGCCCTCAACACCGCACAATGCATGTTCGCTATGCTGCGCTCCGGAAAACTGCAGGTCAGCACACACACACACACACACACACACACACACACACACACACACACACACGCCCTCAACACCGCACAATGCATGTTCGCTATGCTGCGCTCTGGAAAACTGCAGGTCAGCACACACACACACACACACACACACACACACACACACACACACACACACACGCCCTCAACACCGCACAATGCATGTTCGCTATGCTGCGCTCTGGAAAACTGCAGGTCAGCACACACACACACACACACACACACACACACACACACACACACACACACACACGCCCTCAACACCGCACAATGCATGTTCGCTATGCTGCGCTCTGGAAAACTGCAGGTCAGCACACACACACACACACACACACACACACACACACACACACACACACACACACACACACACACACGCCCTCAACACCGCACAATGCATGTTCGCTATGCTGCGCTCTGGAAAACTGCAGGTCAGCACACACACACACACACACACACACACACACACACGCCCTCAACACCGCACAATGCATGTTCGCTATGCTGCGCTCCGGAAAACTGCAGGTCAGCACACACACACACACACACACACACACACACACACACACACACACACACGCCCTCAACACCGCACAATGCATGTTCGCTATGCTGCGCTCTGGAAAACTGCAGGTCAGCACACACACACACACACACACACACACACACACACACACACACACGCCCTCAACACCGCACAATGCATGTTCGCTATGCTGCGCTCTGGAAAACTGCAGGTCAGCACACACACACACACACACACACACACACACACACACACACACACACACGCCCTCAACACCGCACAATGCATGTTCGCTATGCTGCGCTCTGGAAAACTGCAGGTCAGCACACACACACACACACACACACACACACACACACACACACACACACACACACACACACACGCCCTCAACACCGCACAATGCATGTTCGCTATGCTGCGCTCTGGAAAACTGCAGGTCAGCACACACACACACACACACACACACACACACACACACACACACACACGCCCTCAACACCGCACAATGCATGTTCGCTATGCTGCGCTCTGGAAAACTGCAGGTCAGCACACACACACACACACACACACACACACACACACACACACACACACACTCACACACACGCCCTCAACACCGCACAATGCATGTTCGCTATGCTGCGCTCTGGAAAACTGCAGGTCAGCACACACACACACACACACACACACACACACACACACACGCCCTCAACACCGCACAATGCATGTTCGCTATGCTGCGCTCTGGAAAACTGCAGGTCAGCACACACACACACACACACACACACACACACACACGCCCTCAACACCGCACAATGCATGTTCGCTATGCTGCGCTCTGGAAAACTGCAGGTCAGCACACACACACACACACACACACACACACACACACACGCCCTCAACACCGCACAATGCATGTTCGCTATGCTGCGCTCTGGAAAACTGCAGGTCAGCACACACACACACACACACACACACACACACACACACGCCCTCAACACCGCACAATGCATGTTCGCTATGCTGCGCTCTGGAAAACTGCAGGTCAGCACACACACACACACACACACACACACACACACACACACACACACACACACACACGCCCTCAACACCGCACAATGCATGTTCGCTATGCTGCGCTCTGGAAAACTGCAGGTCAGCACACACACACACACACACACACACACACACACACACACACACACACACACACACACGCCCTCAACACCGCACAATGCATGTTCGCTATGCTGCGCTCTGGAAAACTGCAGGTCAGCACACACACACACACACACACACACACACACACACACACACACACACACGCCCTCAACACCGCACAATGCATGTTCGCTATGCTGCGCTCTGGAAAACTGCAGGTCAGCACACACACACACACACACACACACACACACACACACACACACACGCCCTCAACACCGCACAATGCATGTTCGCTATGCTGCGCTCTGGAAAACTGCAGGTCAGCACACACACACACACACACACACACACACACACACACACACACACGCCCTCAACACCGCACAATGCATGTTCGCTATGCTGCGCTCTGGAAAACTGCAGGTCAGCACACACACACACACACACACACACACACACACACACACACACACACACACACACACACACGCCCTCAACACCGCACAATGCATGTTCGCTATGCTGCGCTCTGGAAAACTGCAGGTCAGCACACACACACACACACACACACACACACACACACACACACTCACACACACACCCTCAACACCGCACAATGCATGTTCGCTATGCTGCGCTCTGGAAAACTGCAGGTCAGCACACACACACACACACACACACACACACACACACACACACACACACACACGCCCTCAACACCGCACAATGCATGTTCGCTATGCTGCGCTCTGGAAAACTGCAGGTCAGCACACACACACACACACACACACACACACACACACACACACACACACACACACACGCCCTCAACACCGCACAATGCATGTTCGCTATGCTGCGCTCTGGAAAACTGCAGGTCAGCACACACACACACACACACACACACACACACACACACACACACACACACACACACACACATGCCCTCAACACACGCGCAATGCATGTTCGCTATGCTGCGCTCTGGAAAACTGCAGGTCAGCACACACACACACTCACACACACACACGCACACGCCCTCAACACCGCACAATGCATGTTCGCTATGCTGCGCTCCGGAAAACTGCAGGTCAGCACACACACACACACACACACACACTCACACACACGCCCTCAACACCGCACAATGCATGTTCGCTATGCTGCGCTCTGGAAAACTGCAGGTCAGCACACACACACACACACACACACACACACACACACGCCCTCAACACCGCACAATGCATGTTCGCTATGCTGCGCTCTGGAAAACTGCAGGTCAGCACACACACACACTCACACACACACACACACACTCACACACGCCCTCAACACCGCACAATGCATGTTCGCTATGCTGTGCTCTGGAAAACTGCAGGTCAGCACACACACACACACACACACACACACACACACACACACACACGCCCTCAACACACGCGCAATGCATGTTCGCTATGCTGCGCTCTGGAAAACTGCAGGTCAGCACACACACACACTCACACACACACACACACACACACACACACGCCCTCAACACCGCACAATGCATGTTCGCTATGCTGCGCTCTGGAAAACTGCAGGTCAGCACACACACACACACACACACACACACACACACACACACACGCCCTCAACACCGCACAATGCATGTTCGCTATGCTGCGCTCTGGAAAACTGCAGGTCAGCACACACACACACACACACACACACACACACACACACACATGCCCTCAACACCGCACAATGCATGTTCGCTATGCTGCGCTCTGGAAAACTGCAGGTCAGCACACACACACACTCACACACACACACACACACACACACACACGCCCTCAACACCGCACAATGCATGTTCGCTATGCTGCGCTCTGGAAAACTGCAGGTCAGCACACACACACACTCACACACACACACACACACACACACACACACACACACACACACACACGCCCTCAACACCGCACAATGCATGTTCGCTATGCTGCGCTCTGGAAAACTGCAGGTCAGCACACACACACACACACACACACACACGCCCTCAACACCGCACAATGCATGTTCGCTATGCTGCGCTCTGGAAAACTGCAGGTCAGCACACACACACACTCACACACACACAAACACACACACTTACACACACGCCCTCAACACACGCACAATGCATGTTCGCTATGCTGCGCTCCGGAAACTGCAGGTCAGCACACACACACACACACACACACACACACACACACACACACACACACACACACACACACACACACACACACACACACACACGCCTTCAACACCGCACAATGCATGTTTGCTGTTCCGGAAAACTGCAGGTCAGCACACACACACACACACGCACACACTCACACACACACACACACACACACACACACACACACACACACACACACACACACACACACACACATACACACACACACACACACACACACACACACACACACACACACACAGCACACAATGCATGTTCGCTGTGCTGCGCTCCAGAAAATGACAGGACAGCACACACACACACACACAAACACACACACTCACATCACACAATGTTTGCTATTCTGCTCTCTGGAAAATGACAGGCCAGTGTGTGTGTGTGTGTGTGATGATTGCCACCCTCAGTCATGATCTGTGTGTGTGTGTGTGTGTGTGTGTGTGTGTGTGTGTGTGTGTGTGTGGAATAAGCTGAGTGATCTGGAGATGTTGGCCCTGATGATTGCCACCCTCAGTCATGATCTGTGTGTGTGTGTGTGTGTGTGTGTGTGTGTGTGTGTGTGTGTGTGTGTGTGTGTGTGTGTAGAATAAGCTGAGTGATCTGGAGATGTTGGCCCTGATGATTGCCACCCTCAGTCATGATCTGGACCACAGAGGCGTCAACAACTCCTACATCAAGAGGTCAGCAGTGTGTGTGCATGTTTCTTTGTGTGTGTGTGTCTGTGTTTCTCTGTGTGTGTGTTAGTGTGTGTGTGAGTTATTATGTGTGTGTGTCTGTGTTTCTATGTGTGTGTGAGGAAAAGCTGTGTTTGTGTGCATAAAGCTAGTGTGTATAACCGAGCATTATGTGTGTGTTACAGCCCATAACTATGTGTGTGTGTGTGTGTGTGTGTGTGTGTGTGTGTGATCAGGAGTGAGCATCCTCTGGCCCAGCTGTACTGCCACTCCACTATGGAGCATCATCACTTTGACCAGTGCCTCATGATCCTCAACAGCCCAGTAAACACACACACACACACACACACACACACACACACACACACACACACACACACATACACACACACTTTCAGTGCCTCATGATCCTCAACAGCCCAGTAACACACACACACACACACACACACACACACACACACACACACACACACACACACACACACACACACACACACACACACACACACACACACACACTTTCAGTGCCTCATGATCCTCAACAGCCCAGTAACACACACACACACACACACACACACACACACACACACACACACACACACTTTCAGTGCCTCATGATCCTCAACAGCCCAGTAAACACACACACACACACACACACACACACACACACACACACACACACTTTCAGTGCCTCATGATCCTCAACAGCCCAGTAAACACACACACACACACACACACACACACACACACACACACACACACACTTTCAGTGCCTCATGATCCTCAACAGCCCAGTAAACACACACACACACACACACACACACACACACACACACACACACACACACACACTTTCAGTGCCTCATGATCCTCAACAGCCCAGTAAACACACACACACACACACACACACACACACACACACACACACACACACACTTTCAGTGCCTCATGATCCTCAACAGCCCAGTAAACACACACACACACACACACACACACACACACACACACACACACACACACACACACACACACACACACACACACACACACACACACACACACTTTCAGTGCCTCATGATCCTCAACAGCCCAGTAAACACACACACACACACACACACATACACACACACACACACACTTTCAGTGCCTCATGATCCTCAACAGCCCAGTAAACACACACACACACACACACACACACACACACACACACACACACTTTCAGTGCCTCATGATCCTCAACAGCCCAGTAACACACACACACACACACACACACACACACACACTTTCAGTGCCTCATGATCCTCAACAGCCCAGTAAACGAACACACACACACACAC
>CM050200.1:2151798-2159298 GCA_027475355.1 Coilia nasus
ACCAACACCAGTCTGTCTAGACGTGTAACTTACACTGTTGCAGTTCCACACACACACACACACACACCTGCATGTGTGTGTGTGTGTGTATGTATACCAACACCAGTCTGTCTAGATGTGTAACTTAACACTGTTGCAGTTCCACACACACCTGCATGTGTGTATGTGTGTGTATGTATACCAACACCAGTCTGTCTAGATGTGTAACTTAACACTGTTGCAGTTCCACACACACCTGCATGTGTGTGTGTGTGTGTATGTATACCAACACCAGTCTGTCTTGACGTGTAACTTACACTGTTGCAGTTCCACACACACACACACACACACACCTGCATGTGTGTGTGTGTGTATGTATACCAACACCAGTCTGTCTAGACATGTAACTTACACTGTTGCAGTTCCACACACACACACACACACCTGCATGTGTGTGTATGTATACCAACACCAGTCTGTCTAGATGTGTAACTTAACACTGTAGCAGTTCCACACACACCTGCATGTGTGTATGTGTGTGTATGTATACCAACACCAGTCTGTCTAGATGTGTAACTTACACTGTAGCAGTTCCACACACACTTGTGTGCAAGTCCACATATTATCTGTGTTCACACAGGTCTACACACACACACGCACGCACACATGTTACTTAACACCTGTGATGTGGAAGAGTGTAGCTCTGGTTTGTAGAGTTGTGTCACGTCTGGGTTAAAGTCATATTTGTACGACATTACGTCTGAGTCTTAATATTATATTTCTACATGACGTCACACTCTGAACATTCATGATACACACACACACACACACACACACACACACACACACACACACACACACACACACACACACACACACACACACACACACACAGAATCACGCCCTGCTAGAAGCATCACATCTTTTGTAACTGCAGCACTTTGTAGATGGTGGCGGCCTGCTGTCACTGATGGTGGCCAAGGGCCTCCTGTGTCACTGGGTGCCATTTTGTACTGAACTTTTCCTAAACCTTTATTTATGAACCTGTTTCAGAACTGTTTCTCTTTTTAAATACAGAAAATACATATGTATGCCGTGTGTGTGCGCATCATTCTTGTGTGTGTGTGTGTGTGTGTGTGTTGAGTAAGATACGTGTAGATGGATTGACAGGAGGGTACCAGACACTTCCTGCCTAAGAGAAAACACACTACTTTTTAAACCCGTGAAAGAAAGAAATAAAAACTTCTCAAAACAAAAAATTGCACAGGGAACTTTCATAAGGCAGAGATACAGTGCACATCTAATTTCATACATATACAGTAATGTGCAAACATTTTAGGCAGGTGTGAAAAAATGATGTGAACTAGGAATGCCTTCAAAAATGGAAGTGTTGATCATTTATGTTTAGCAATCAACAAAATGCAGTGAGTGAACAAAAGACAAACCTAAATCAAATCAATATTTGGTGCGACCACCCTTTGCATTCAAAAGAGCATCAATTCTTCTAGCTATACCTGCATAGAGTTTTTGAAGAAACCTAGCTGGCAGTTTGCACCAAACATCTTGAACTAAGCACAGACCTTCTGTGGAAGTAGTCTTCCTGACATATACAACCACCTTTTGCACATTATCGTGTATATATACACTGTCTCTAGTAATATATTGTACTGTATGCTGTGTTTGTACTGTACATTATGGCTGTGTGTGTTATTCCTGTTACAGCAACTCTTCCCATCTCTGCATCACATGTATTGGGACACAGAGGAGGATTCCATGGGTGTCTTCCGCCACCTGGTGGCCATAAAAGGAACATGCACACAGGGTAGGATACATAGGAGAGATTTATTACTCTGATACATTAAACACTGGTATAAAACAAAGAGTACTTAGGAGGCGAGCCTCTAAAACAAAAGAGTTTAGGCTGCAAAGGGACACGCCCACTGCAGGACAGAAGCAGCAAGACCACAGGGGGCGCTATTTACACATGGACAGGGAGCAGGAAATGGTCTGACTGGACAGGAATAGGACAGAAAGAGATTTAAAGGGACAGACACGAATAAAGAGAGAGATGAGGAAAAGGGAAAGAGAAAGGGATAGAGAAGTTTCGGTAAAAGCAAGAGCTTTTAAGAGAGAGAAGGCGTTGAACTACACTTGACACACTCTCCTGAACACCTGGAAGGGATGACCAGAGGGAGTGTGTGTGTATGTGTATGTGTGTGTGTGTGTGTGTGTGTGTGTGTGTGTGTGTGTGTGTGTGTAGCGTCTTGGCCTGGATGAGCCAACGTTATCAGCAGTCCAACAGTCTCTCACAGGACACACACACACACAGTGTGTGTTACATGGAGTTTGTTCTCTTGTAAGCAACCATGCTCTGTGTGTGTGTGTGTGTGTGTGTGTGTGTCTGTTAGAAGGAGTCGTTCTTCTTGTAGGCCATCATGCTCTGTGTGTGTGTGTGTGTGTGTGTGTGTGTGTGTTAGAAGGAGTCGCTCTTCTTGTAGGCCACCATGCTGTTGACCTTGTGGATGGAGGTGGTAAAAGAGCGTAGGCGAACCTCTTCTGATTGGTTGATGATCTGAGGCCCTGACTCCTCCCACTTGTCTGGCACCTCCAGGTCCTTGTCGGTGTACACCAACAGATCAAACGCACCTGCATCACACACACACACACACACACACACACACACACACACACACACACAGGGGGGACAAGGGTTAAATAATGAAGAGGAAAAAGTACTTAGAGACAGACTCGCACAGAAGGTAGAGAGGTAAAGTAGTGACAAAGCGTGCACACACACGCTGTACTCACACACACACACACAGGCACACATGCTTTACACACATACGCGTGCACACACACACACACAGGCACACATGCTTTACACACATACGCGTGCACACACACACACACACACTGTACTCACAGGCAGTCTCGAGGAGGGGCAGGAAGGTGACGGTGGCTGTGATCTGTCTGATGACTGAGCGGATCTCCTCCTGGATGGCCTTGATGGGCTTCTCTCTAGGAGCACTGACACACACACACACACACACACAGTTCAGATGTCCACCCCTTGTGCCTACAGTGCACCGCAGCACACCAACACATCATCATTTGTGTGCGTATGATATGCGTTTGTGACTGAGGTGTGTGTGTGTGAGAGAGATGTGTGTGTACCAGTTTTCCTTGGCGGATTTGTCACACTCGATGTCAAACTGCCAGCGTTCCAGAACCTCGTTTGTCTCCAAGCAGGTGATGACCAGCACCAGCTTCTGCACCGTGCACTCACACAGCCACTCTGGAACACACACACACACACACACACACACACATACACACACACACACTTAAGCTTGAGCCTGAACACCACACCATCACCGCACACTCAAACAGCCACTCTGGAACACATACGCATGCATGCACGCACACACACTTACGTTTGAGCCTGAAAACCAGCACCATCCTCTACACACAGCATACACCACACTAGGCAAGGCACACACACACAGCATACACTGGGAAAGTTTGTTTTGTGTAGAGTATTATTAACAGGGCTATACTAAGTGAATATGAGTGTAGAGCATCAGTGACAGGGCTATACTGAGTGATTATGAGTGTAGAGTATCAGTAACAGGGCTATACTGAGTGGTTATGAGTGTAGAGTATCAGTAACAGGGCTATACTGAGTGGTTATGAGTGTAGAGTATCAGTAACAGGGCTATACTGAGTGATTATGAGTGTAGAGTATCAGTAACAGGGCTGAGTGATTATGAGTGTAGAGTATCAGTAACAGGGCTATACTGAGTGGTTATGAGTGTAGAGTATCAGTAACAGGGCTATACTGAGTGATTATGAGTGTAGAGTATCAGTAACAGGGCTATACTGAGTGAATATGAGTGTAGAGTATCAGTAACAGGGCGATACTGAGTGGTTATGAGTGTAGAGTATCAGTAACAGGGCTATACTGAGTGGTTATGAGTGTAGAGTATCAGTAACAGGGCTATACTGAGTGATTATGAGTGTAGAGTATCAGTAACAGGGCTGAGTGAATTTGAGTGTAGAGTATCAGTAACAGGGCTGAGTGGTTATGAGTGTAGAGTATCAGTAACAGGGCTGAGTGATTATGAGTGTAGAGCATCAGTGACAGGGCTATACTGAGTGATTATGAGTGTAGAGTATTATTAACAGGGCTATACTGAGTGATTATGAGTGTAGAGTATCAGTAACAGGGCTGAGTGAATTTGAGTGTAGAGTATCAGTAACAGGGCTGAGTGGTTATGAGTGTAGAGTATTATTAACAGGGCTATACTGAGTGGTTATGAGTGTAGAGTATTATTAACAGGGCTATACTGAGTGATTATGAGTGTAGAGTATCAGTAACAGGGCTGAGTGATTTTGAGTGTAGAGTATCAGTAACAGGGCTGAGTGGTTATGAGTGTAGAGTATTATTAACAGGGCTATACTGAGTGGTTATGAGTGTAGAGCATCAGTAACAGGGCTGAGTGGTTATGAGTGTAGAGTATCAGTAACAGGGCTATACTGAGTGGTTATGAGTGTAGAGTATTATTAACAGGGCTGAGTGGTTATGAGTGTAGAGTATCAGTAACAGGGCTATACTTAGCGATTGAGTGCACTGCACTGTACAGAGTGATTCTAAGTGTACCGAGTGATACTAAATGCATTGTGCTGTACTGAGTGATTCTGAGTGTACTACGCTGTACTGAGTGATTGAGTGCATTGGTCAGTACTGAGTGATTCTGAGGGCACTGTACTGTACTGTGAGCAGTGGCGAAGGTGCTGTACGGTGAGCAGTGGTGAAGGTGCTGTACGGTGAGCAGTGGTGAAGGTGCTCACCTTTCAGCTGCGCCACCACGCTGGCCAGGTAGGTCTTGAGGTTGGCGTCAGTGGTCAGCATGAGGCTCAGGTCGTACTGCGTGACGCGGGTGAACGTCTCCGGCGGGTAGATGCCACGCTGGTACAGGATGCTGTTGATGCCAAAGGCTGCCACACAGGGAGCACAACAGCTGCTTGGTACGCGTGGAGTTACGTGCCCCCCCACCTCACATCTATGTCTACGCGTGGACCTATCTGCACCCCCACTTCACTTGTGTCTACGCGTGGACCTATCTGCACCCCCACTTCACTTGTGTCTACACATGGATCTATCTGCACCCCCACTTCACTTGTGTCTACACATGGATCTATCTGCACCCCCACTTCACTTGTGTCTACACATGGATCTATCTGCACCCCCACTTCACTTGTGTCTACACATGGATCTATCTGCACCCCCACTTCACTTGTGTCTACACATGGATCTATCTGCACCCCCACTTCACTTGTGTCTACACATGGATCTATCTGCACCCCCACTTCACTTGTGTCTACACATGGATCTATCTGCACCCCCACTTCACTTGTGTCTACACATGGATCTATCTGCACCCCCACTTCACTTGTGTCTACACATGGATCTATCTGCACCCCCACTTCACTTGTGTCTACACATGGATCTATCTGCACCCCCACTTCACTTGTGTCTACACATGGATCTATCTGCACCCCCACTTCACTTGTGTGTCTTGGCTTTACTGTTGGTGTAGCTACATAGCCATGTATGCATTAATCTGTGCGTGTGTGTGCAATCACAACACAGCGTGTTTGTTTGTTTAGTTTACTGCCATTTTGAGAAACTATGGCTATCTCATGGCCAAAGCAGGTAAAATTAAATATTACACATTTTATATACAACAATCAAATAAATAAATACATTAAATGTTTTTTAAAAAGCCCTGTTTGTGAACTGATGCTGGTTTGAAGGCACCTGCCTAAATCTTTGCACAGTACTGTATCTCTTTAGCCATCCACATGTTTAATGGGCATAAGTTGTTTTTTGACAAGTGTTAGGCAGGTGCACACAAAGTGTACACACACAGGGGTACACACAATTTCAGGGATTTTGCAGGATTATAGTCAAGTGTATGATCAACCAATTACACCAAAGTGGTTATACATGTCAGGAAGCATACATCCACAGAAGATCTGTGGTAGTTCTTCAAGATGTTCGGCGCAAGCTACCAGCCAAGTTCATTCAAAAACTCTATGCAATAGGCCGAGAAGAACTGATGCTCTTTTAAGGGCAAAGGGTGGTCCCACCAAATATTGATTTGATTTAGGTTTCTCTTTTGTTCAGTCACTGCATTTTGTTAATTGATGAACATAAATGATTAACACTTCCATTTTTGAAGGCATTCCTAGTTGACAGCATTTTTTCACACCTGCCTAAGACTTTTGCACAGTACTGTGTATATATATATGTATATATATGACTACAACACCAAACCCTGATGCATGTAGGTTTACCGGAAGAAAAGGGTTGGCTGACTGACAGGTAGGCTGGGTGAGTGAAACGAGTTGGCATGCAGGAGGCCTAGAAACCTCCAGAGCGAGGGCAACAGGCGTGGCTGACAAATCACGCTAGCATTCCTACACGCACTGTTGATCATCAAGTGTGCCATCAAATGCAAAATATTTCCTTTGTCTACAAGAGACAATTCAATACATTTTTGTTTTGTTAAATACAATATAACTGACATACTACACTGCAAAAGGTTGACGTAGCATATGCATAGCCACGGCTTCAGTCGTTTGGAGTTTGGACTACTTTGCAAAGCCACCGACATTAATAAAAAACTTAACTGAGATCAGAATTTGCTTTGTGGTGTTAAATCCCTCCTATGCCACGGCTGCAGTGACTAGAGAGCACAAACGTTACCCACAACAATTCACAACACTTTATGTCGACAGTAAAACTAGCGAATGTTAACCTTCAATACCCAACATGCCACGGCATGGCCATTTCATTAACGTGTGCAAATCCAACGTCTGGTATTTCAGAATGAGTTAAGCCATCCCATGTATACATAGACCAACAGAAATTAAGTCACCTTCTTTTCCGTGTCTAGTAAAGGCTACTTCAACATCACCGCTAAAATCTCACTGCTAGTAACAATGTCGTGCAGGAAGTGATTGCCCTCGTTTTTATTTGTGGAGAAAGGATCCATGCATCGTGTCCTATCTACATACTTACAGAAAAAATCAGCAACGATTTCTGCACTTCCCTTCAAGGTGATTCCTTTTAATGTGCTGGTCATCTTTGCTGCTGATTTTTTTTATATCTCCGGCAACTTTCTTGTCCTCTTATTTGTTTTCTTCAACCGCCAAGGTTTCAAATATTTTTGCGTCACTTAACCTCACGCATGCGCACTGACCACTCTTTACTGTTGGGCCTTGAACTCCAGCGTTTACAGCCACCTACTGGAGTGGCGTGAAAACCATAGACTGTCGGTGAAAACCAAAGTTGAACCTTTTGTCGATGGAAAAGAAAGTGATAAATTTTGCATGAGAAAAAAACAACGTCTGGGAGATGAGTGAAAACAGGGATGTCGCTAGAAATGTTAAATGACGAACATCTGACTACACATGTAGACATGCAACATGAATAGACATACTCTCACACACACA
>CM050200.1:2164298-2189298 GCA_027475355.1 Coilia nasus
TGTGTCTCCTGTCTTGCGATCATGTGTGTGGAGTCATAATGTGTCACGTGTGACTGGTGAGAGGAGACGTTTGTCACCTTGCTGTACCTGAAGCGGTCGTGTGTGTAGAGCCATAATGTGTCACGTGTGACTGGCGAGAGGACACATTTGTCACCTTGCTGTACCTGAAGTTCATCTCGGGGGCTCTGCTGGGAAGCTCTGGGCTCTGAGATGAAGTTTGTCACAACAGCAGCATGAAATGTTTGACAAGGAACTTAAGTGTTACTTATGATCCATTTGACTCAAAATGTGTCTCTCTCTCCCTCTCTCCCTCCCTCCCTCTCTCTCCCTCCCTCCCTCTCCCTCTCTCCCTCTCTCTCCCTCTGCCTTTGTGTCTCAGCAGTCCTGGTACCTGGGCGAGCTTAGTTCCATTCCAAGTGTCGAACGGGACTCCGATTCTGCCAACAAATGTCCAGAACTACAGCATAAACCTCACTGGTGAGGCCCTCCTCCAGGCTGAGACGGGCAACTGAGAGGGCCAATCAGGGCCCGGACCCAGGATGATTGACAGGTCCGCGGACAAACCAGCAAGCAGCACTTATACAATCTCCACTGGCCCTTGGCTCCGCCTTCCCCGGAGCCATTGGCCAAGAACAGAGGAGTGGGTGGGACTGAGCCTTCTCTGCGTGGTCTCATTGGCCAGCCAGTCTTTGTGTGAGAATGCTCCCTGGATGTCTTTTGGAAATACTGTGACGTTCCCCCAACCCCCTTACGAAACTTTAGATGCCTTAATGTTTGCATGACTCGCTAGTCTATTTCTCTATCTCTCTTAGTATCTATCTATCTATCTATCTATCTATCTATCTATCTATCTATCTATCTATCTATCTATCTATCTATCTATCTATCTATCTATCTATCTATCTATCTATCTATCTATCTATCTATCTATCTATCTATCTATCTACTTTTTGTAAATGTGACAGTCTCTAGTCTTGGTTTACGGAGCAGGTGTAGGGTCAAGTTTCACACGGACTGTCTGGCTGGTTGGGTGGGGTAGGGTGGGGTTGGGTGGGGTAGGGGGGTCGGATGACACCCCCTCCTGTGAAGTTCCAGCGATGTCACCCCCCCCCCGTCACCTTCGCCCCACAGAAGGCCACCAGCCCATCCCCTCCCTGCAGAGGCATAGGAACACATCTTTTCTTTGGTGAAATTATGAATGTTTCTATTTTAATGTTTATTTCTTTTCTTTTTTTCTTTTTGTTTTGTTTTCTGTGGATATTTCATATGACCTTGACTCAGACATGTTCTACCAGAACCTTTAGTTGTGTTGCTCCTGTACTTAACCAGTTATTTTGTGATGATTGCGTGTACACTACAGAGTTGTAAACTCTAACTGAAACGGTTGAAAAACAAGAAGCCTGTATTACTAGGTTAGTTAATGACCCATTTGAACAATTCAGATGTCTCCTTTAAAAAGGATTGAAAATGACAAAAAAAAGCTAAAACTGATCTCAGAAGAGGCAAGTGCAATTGTATGATCTTACTGAAGGGAAGCTTATAGTCTCTCAGCCCTAAGACTCTAAAGGAAGGGGAATACACCTTTGTTTTTGCAAGGAAACATTGAATGAAATGAAAACAGAAAAAAAAAAACATTTGTAAGTTGCATCCTCAACTCTGAAATAGCGGGGGGAACAAAATGGCTGACGAGTCACGTCCGTCTCGGTTGGGTTGTGTTACAGTCGCAGCAGTTGGGACAGAACTCACGATGAGCTAGCCTTAGCGAGGGTTAGCCTAGCGTTAGCGCCAAGACTATTTATTGAGAACAAAACAAACAGCAACAGCAGAAAAGAAAAGACAGGACAGAACTCAAATGGGGCGGATGCAAGGAAAGTGTGAAACGAAAACACACGTTGTGTATAAAAAACGGCTTGCGATGACGTGCTGTCATTCTCTTGCGATCATGAATCTTTGGCCGTGGGCTGACGAGGCTACTGTTTACAGAGAGATGAACGGAACGCAGCGGAGAAAAAAGAAAAGCAAAAGAAACGAAAAGAAGACAGGAAAGGCGAGCAGTCCAACACGGCTTCCTCTGCCCATCTAAAGGAAAGCCTTGTGTGGGTATGACTGAGTGTGTGTCTGTGTGTGTGCATGAGTTTGGGGTATAACTGTGTGTGTGTGGGGAGGGTGTGGGTATGGGAAAGCCTTGTGTGGGTATGACTGAGTGTGTGTCTGTGTGTGTGCATGAGTTTGGGGTATAACTGTGTGTGTGTGGGGAGGGTGTGACTGAGTGTGTGTGTATGTGTGTGGGTATGACTGTGTGTGTGTGTGCAGGTATAACTGAGTGTGTGTGTGTGTGTGTGTGTGTGTGTGTGTGTGTGTGTGTAGCGGGGGGTACGCCTGTGTTTATATGTGTGCAGGTATAACTGAGTGTGTGTGTGTGTGTGTGTGTGTGTGGGCTTTGAGTAATACTGCACTTATCCAGCCCCGTTCAGAATGGGAGTTATTAGGCTGCAAGTCCAGATCTTTAGAGCCAGAAAGGGTTGCACTCTCTCTCTTTCTCTCTCTCTCTCTCTTTCCCTGTCTCTCTCTCTCTCTCGCCCTCCATCACTATCTCCCTCTATCTCTCTCTCTGTCACTAACTCAACACAAGACTACATAAACAGCAGTGCATGTCAGGTGTCACTGGCTCTGCATCTCCAGTCCAGATATATTTATATAACTAATCTTTCCAATAATCTTAATTTGCACGAAAGTATATAGTCCACATTACGTGCCTTGCCTTTGACTATAGAGACGACATCCCCGGACAGCGGTGCACTCTGAAGGGGGCGGGGGTGGGGGGGTGGTCTGGTTTAGGGGGTTGGGTCCCGCATGAGTGACCCCCCCCTACCCAGGAACCTCCCATCCCACCCCCCCCACAGGGTTCTCGCTGCTGGGTCACTACACTTGTTTTTGCTGCATTTATTACCATTTTAGACAAAAAAGAAAAAAATTAACATTTTTACAATAAGAAATATTTTGTACTCTGGATGAAATTGTGACATTGTTGATTTTTAACTTCATTTACTATATATCACATCTACAGTGCATATCAAGGCTGTGTATAGTTGCCGCTCCAAGAAATGTATAATCAACCAGCATTATGTTTTCAGTATTTTTGGTGTTTTTTTCTTTTCTAATAACCCTTTGTTTTCGTTCATTTGAAATAGTTGTTTTGTTTATTTGTTTTTATTTTTATCTTCCAGTTATTATTGGGGAGGGAGGGGGGTGGTCAGATTTATTGAAAAAATTATGCAATACCAAGTTTTGCCTATGTAGGTAGTGCTTCTAGTTCTGTGGATAACTAGCCGCTAGTGTGGAGGTAGACCATATTGTAAGACTTTTATTTTGACGTGATGTTGTCGTTGCTGTTGTTGTTGTCGTTTGTTGTTGCTATTGTTGTTGTTGTTTTTTTTCCTTTTTTTTTAATTGACCAAAGTGGGAACTGCTTTCTATGCAGTGTGTGACGTGGTCTATTTTTAGTATGCTGACAGGAGGAAAGGAGTGTAAGGGTTTGTTTGTTTTGTAATTGTGGTGTGGGGGGGGGGGTTGTTTGTTTCTCTTGTACTTGTGGTGAGGGGAGGAATGGCTATTGGCTTGTTTGTTTGTTTGTTTGTTTGTTTGTTTCTACATTAGCAGTGCGGCTGTTAAGAAAAGCTCCCCTGGTCTAATATGGCTGCAGAGTCACTGATCTGTCTACTGTGACGACAATGTTTTTTTTTTTTTTGTTCGTTTTTTTTGTTTTGTTTTTGTAAAAACTAAACTGGCTCCTTGTTCAAACGTTTCCACCAGGGGTGCTAGCTCCCGATCTGGACCTCACTCTCGTCCACGGGAGAGAAGGCTTGACTTGAGAGAGACAATCATTACAAAGAGAGACGTTCGCGTTAGCATAGAGCAGTGTTAGCATTCGTATAGAGCAGCGTTAGTGTTAGCATAGAGCAGCGGCCCATGCAGACCCTCCACACTTACTGTAGAAAGCATCCGCATGAACAAACCAACAAGGCAACGCAGGATAGGTCGCCAGTCACTCGGACGCCATAGATGACCGGTAGACTGCCGTCCGTGGATGGCGATGGCTTCTTCGCTCCTCCTGAAAAGAGCTAGTTGAGGACAATCAGTGTCGGTCGCTCGAGGTGGTTCGCTCGTAACTTCTTAACCAGCCTCAGGGGGGTATTCTACAAAGGGAGTTAAGTGACAAAGCTGGCTTGTTTAACCCAGAGGTAGCCGTAAATCTGATAGAGGAAGAGCCTGATGGCATTTGTTTACGTAGGAGAATGAAGCCCTGGGCTCTTCTACTACCAGCTTTACACCTGGCTCTGGGTTGGCTAAAGCAGGTTTGTCACCATAAGCACCTGTGTAGTTTCCCTCCTGCTTGCACCGAGGCCTCTGTCTTGCCACCAGCGTGTCTTTTACAAAGGTGTGAACACTATCCCTGGCTTATGATATCGCGTATCTGCATATTGTAAGCACCTATATGCAATTCCCAAGTAGATGCCTTAAAAAATAAACAACTACGAAGTGACTTGTATTGAATGCGCTACAATCACGCTCACACACTTAAGAGTGTGTGAGCTTTGTCACAATCAGCTTGAGAGAGGCGACCCTTTCAACGCATCCCAACCCCCCACCAGCACCCCACCCCCCAACGACACAGCACTCCTCCGTGGACAGCTTCTGTACATCGCAGGTAGCCGTCGAGGTTTCACGACTGTTACAGGAAGAGCTGTGCTTTCGCTGTCCATCCACACTTCTGTTGTAATGTTCTTCTTTATTTTGAGATAAGCTACAGCCCTCAGGGACGCCAGTCACCGACAGGGACCCTGGGGCCCACATGAGGGAGGGGCCTCACACAGGCCTGGGGCCCTAATGAGAGAGGGGCCTCACACAGGCCTGGGGCCCTCACTCGCACACAAGCAGGGAGCAGGCAGGCGGGTGGGCAGTAGTCTTCCCCCAGCGTTCTTCGAAATATGCGTCAAACAAAAAGTCAGAAGCGAACAACAGCAAAAGAAGAAAAGTAGCGAGAGAACAAACATGAGATGTCATGACTACCTAGGTTTAAACCCGATCAGTTCAATCATAAAGCTTCGTAATAATCACAATCAATCGATCAATCAATCGTGAAGATAGGAAACGTAAATGCACTTAAGCTGTACCTCCGTAGTACTGCCCCAGAGAGGCCTAATTAATAATAAAAATAACAATAATAATGATAAAATAAAAAAAACAAATGAAAAAAAAAAAAATCAGCAACTCAAGTCAAGCCTCTCTTCTCCTCCTTCATCCTGATTTTATGAAACAGAAAAAAGAAAAAAAATAAGCCACCCCGTTATGCGTGCACTGTTCTGCATTTTTTCTTTTTCTACGTTTTTAATTGAGCTTTGTTTTCTCCTTGTTTTGGGAGCTGTAGGTGCTTTGCAGCCCTTTGGCCACTGGCCATGCCACTGAAGTGCATTTTCCTCTGGGGAACTGGGGTGTCAGGGTCATTGGTGTGTGTGTGTGGGTGTGTGGGTGTGTGTTTTTAGGCAACAAAGACGACAGCCACAAGAACGTGTGCTTTCTGTTCTGGCAAATGTAACATCAGTAGTCTTTTGAGATGTGTGTGTGTGGGTGGTGAGTGAGTGTGTGTTTGTGACAGAGAGAGAGAGAAGAGGTGATATGGCTCTGACACTATTTGATGAGGGTCTCTCTTTTTCAAGCCTGCCTTGTAGACAGAAGTTTGTACACTGTAAATGTTTTACTTCTTTTCTCCCCTCTCTATCTATTACTCTGACCCTCGTGTGCAAAGGAGAAGTCCTTGAGGTCTTTGACAGGATATGATTGACAGGATATGATTGACAGGATATGATTGAACTCCCTATGTAAAGGAAAGCGAAATAAGCAGCAACACACTTGGGGATGCCTGGACTTGAGTTACAACTCTCCAGGATTCCGTAAACAAAACAAAAAAAACAATTAGTATTGTATTATTGTTTCATATTCCTGTGCTTAAAATGTTGGGGGATAACCCCTGTATGAAACTGTACATGTTTAAAACAAAATGATGAAGGTCTTTTTGTTGTGTTTAGTGTTGATTATCTTGGAATTTTTGGAAACATTTCATAAATGTTTTGGAGTGTTGTTTCTTACGTTGGTGTGCCCGTAGAGAGAGTGTTCTGTGATTATTATTACGTGGTATTTGACATGGGAAGAAAAAAATGACGATAATAAATTGACGTTGAGTAGGGTCACATTGCAGTGTCTTGGGCGACGGGGGACGTGTTTTGGTCACTTTAGAATGACAGGCATCTGTGTAGAGTCAGTCCACCAGCCGAGAATAGCAGGGTAATGTCAGAAGTGACATCATAGATCTTTCTACTGTCACAGAATGCTGAGGAAAGGTTGCATTTCATCCTTTTAAGGAAAGGTTGCGTTGTCATCCTTTTAAGGAAAGGTTGCGTTGTCATTCTTTTAAGGAAAGGCTGTGTTGTCATCCTTTTAAGTCTACACCATGCAGTGAACTGAGGTCCTTCTCTAACAGACGTTATTTTCTTGGTGCGTTTGTCGGTTGGTTGGTTTGTTTGTTAGCGTCTCTCCTCCTGTGTGGGCTTCTTGTGTGGGGGTGGGCGGTGGGCTTCTCCGTGTCATGTTGTTTACATGGGTCTGCCATGACTACAGCCAGCAGGATGAGGCAGAGGGGCCAAAAGCCACAGGGGAACTACATTTCCCATAATGCTCCAGGCAGGCCCGCGGGGCCAGAACAGAGGTCAGTTTCATGAACACAGCTGAGCATTTGCACTCTGTTTAGCCTCCCAGGACGGCCCCCTGCACGCAGTCTTGCTGTCTGGCGTTGCCCGGGTTGGAGTGCCTAGTTGACTTAGTCCTGCGGGCGTTCCAGAGCGTTCCGTGGAGCGTTGCGCGACGGGTCGGACGGATGAATGTCGCCCCATGTTGCCATGGTAGCCAGCAATGGCCCTCACCACAGCGTACAATGTTACACAGCTGATGAGATCGTAACGGTCAGTTTCCCTACTTCCCTTGTGTTGCACTTGGCACACTTTCTTTTCCTCTCTGTGTTTCCCTAGAGCTATCTCTGTTTGCTTCTCTGTTTGTTTATGTTTGTTTGTTTGTGTTCCCCCTGGTGGGCCCCCAGCTGCGAGGCCTGGTCCGCAGAGGCCGAGGGGAGCGTTTGTGAGTTTTGGTAGCATCCTCCTTCAGTCCCACTGGCCTGTCCCTTAGCTTCCGTCGTCCTCGTCTTTTGTTCCGTTAAAGAAGCAGGTTTCAGTGTGTGTTCGTGCTAAACAGGTCGTCAAGGTCCGACGCCTTCCCCCGCCGCAGGGCCAGTTGGATCCGCGAGAGGGCCGTGGGGTCTCAGGACCGCTCAGAACGTGCTAGAACACCGGGCCTGGCGGGGGGAGCACAGGGCGATAGAAAGCCACAGGGTGTGTGTTTGTGTGCGTGGGTCGGTTTGTGGGTGAATTAACATCCGGCCACCCACCCCCGTGACACACACACACACAAACGAGAGGAAGATTTCTCTTTCACGGGCATTGACTATGGCATGAGCTTACATCAGGTTGTTGTACACAGGATCGTAATGTTGAATAAAATAAAACCAGCATATTATAAAAATCATTTACCAAAAAAACACCACAAAAAGACAAAAAAGAAACAAAAGATGTTTTAAAAGCAGTGCCTGCTCAAGCTCAGTCTCAGTGGAGTTTTTTTTCAGTTTGTAAATAAAAAAGATACATTTTTTTCTTGTCGTTGATTAAAAAAAAGAGAAGAGAACTTTGACAACGTCAGTGGAAACAGAATGTGTAGGGATCCCTTCCCACGTCTGTTCCGTGGTGGTTTGTTGTGGGTTTGTGTTTCATTCTCTTTGGCTTTTTCTCTTTTCCTTATTTCTTTTGTTCTGTTTTGTTAGCTCTTGGCTCGCGTCTTCAGTAGTGACTTTTTTTTTTTTTTTTTTTTTTTTCTTTTCTCGTTTTTCCTTCGTGCTTCTTTGTTCAAGTTTTCACCCCCGTAGTCATTTGGGAAGGTGTGCCCCATTTGTGTCTTGATATTTCTTTGAGGAGATTAAAAAAATAAGTAAATAAATAGTGGGCTGTGTGTTTCAGTAGGTCGTCAATGCTACATTTTAGTACAGCGGTAGATGACAAAAATCGTTGGTTGAAAAAGTCAGTGCTTGCTAGCTGCCCAGCAGGAGTACGTTTCGTTTGTTTGTTTGTTTGTTTGTTTTGTTTTATTTTTTGGGTCTTGTGGCACTTTTACGCCCTCTGGCCGAACCCCCGAAACCATGGAAACGGCTAGATCGGAACAGCATGGCAACAGCAACACGTCAAACACACTTTCGTTAGCAACCTAGCTGTGTGTAGTCAGGGTAGTTAGCTCTCCCAGCAATTGTGTGGATGTGTGTGTGTGTGTGTGTGTGTGTGCACAAGTTCATATGTGGACCCATTCATATGTGGCCCATTTTAGATCATTTTTATTTTGTGAACCTGTGCTCTTTTGTCTTTCATTTTTACAATCTATTCTAGAATGCAGAGGCTGTACAGTGAAGACGTTGATCTCCATGCTCATGTTTGATGTTTTTGCTAGCTAGCTTAAAGTCTTCTTTTCCTCTTGGCTGAAGAGCAGGCACAGCCTTGGAGCTGTGGGTGCTTTTGGTGTGGGGGAGGGATGGGGTGGGGGCTGATGGGGGGGGTGAAACTGCCACAAGATGAGGAAGAATCGGTGTAAATAACTCAACTCTTTTGTGATTGTTCCTGTTTTATCCAGCCTAAACTGCTAGCAGCTGTTTTTAACTGCAGTCCTTTACTGGATGTGGATATATTTCCTATGCAAAACTGTTGAAACAATAAAATGAGCTATGCTAAAAAAAAAAAAAAAGCAGTCGCTTCCAGTTATTTCATTGGTTGTCCTGCATTGAGTATTTAACATTGACAAACACTGCACACTTTTTATATTTCTCTCTCTCTCGCTCCCCCCTGCCCCTCACAGGCACACACACACACACACACACACAAACATACTGTGATTCTTTCTCTTTCCCACACACACCCTTACATGATAAATTAGACATGGTGAAATGATGAATGATCATTTCTTTCTCAACAAAACTGTCAGCACATACATGCACACACACACACCAACCTTAAACGGTTAGAATGGAATACACACACATTGTTGGCTTATAGCAGGTTAAGCGTTACTTACCGAAAGGCAACGACAGGAGCACTGGTGTCCACTCCCCCACCCACATCTACTGGTCTGGGAATCAAACCTGCAACCCTCCGATCCCCAAACTAGCTCTCGAACCATTAGGCCACAGCTGTACCCGTGGTGCAGTCTAATGTAATTCAGAAAGGTACCTTCATACATCTTCATACATCTGGTAACGTTTAACAGCACAGACCAGCCGATACCCACCACAGGCAGGCTTGTGGATGAATAATCTAAGTGAAACAGGCTCTCCGAGTGTATTGATTAGAGAGGATTATGTGAAAACCTGCTGTGGTCTCTCATGACATCACATCGGTGAGTTTTGTTGTCTTCACACACACACACACACACACACAAACATACTCGCATGTGTGTGCAAGGCCCAGGAGATATGTGCCAGCAGGGGGTCCCCATGCATTTGCCTTTAATTACACACACACACACACACACACACACACACATGCA
Organism: Coilia nasus; assembly: GCA_027475355.1. Taxonomy (NCBI): domain Eukaryota; kingdom Metazoa; phylum Chordata; class Actinopteri; order Clupeiformes; family Engraulidae; genus Coilia; species Coilia nasus. Next base: position 2,173,986 of record CM050200.1, read on the forward strand.
TATACAATTACTAATCTCCATGCTTGTGGCTAACCGCAAACAGTGGCCAGTACCCAGTGGCAGTACCACAGTACCAACCCCCACCCCATGTGCACACACACACACACACACACACACACACACACACACACACACACACACACAAACACACAACACAACTTCCCCACAACTGCCCCTTTAACAAACACACACACAACTCCCCCACAACTGCCCCCCTCCACACACACAAACACACACAACACACCTTCCCCACAACTGCCCCTTCAACAAACACACACACAACTCCCCCACAACTGCCCCCTCCACACACACACACACACACACACACACACCCGCACACACACCCAACACCCCCCAACAAAGAGGCGTTCGTAGCTGCTAGGGCCAGATAAGCGGCGATATAGAGGAGGGATCTGAGGGAAACCCACAGCGCTCACAGGGCTCCACGGTGACCACGACATCCCATAATCCCTCTCTGCTTTGTGGAGCATGAGGTGTGGAGCATAGCTGCTATGGGCTGGGGCTTTTCTGGGGTGACTGACTGGCGTAAGGCGATTACTCTCCGCTCATGCTAGCAAGGGGTTCAGCCATACTGTGCTATGCCATAGGTGTGTATGTGTGTGTTTGTGTGTATGTGTGTGTGTGTGCCTAGCCGGGTCGTGGGCATACTGTGCTGGGCCACACTGTGCTATGCCATACTGTAGGTGTGTGTGTGTGTGTGTATGTGTGCCTTGCAGGGACATTCGTTATTCTGGACCTCAAGCCAAAAGCAGAAGGAAGGTGAAAAAGGGTAGTTCAGACAGTCCTTAGAAGGCAGAAAAATAATGGAGACAGGCCACCAGGCACTTCTCAGAGGCAAGTTGGGAATCCTGAGGACGGAAACACTTTATTCATGAAGAGTTGCACAAAGCCAGGTGAGTGGTACTGTTAGGAGTGGTACTGTTAGGAGTTCCTAATCTCAGGGTCCTTAGTCCTTAGTGGTACTGTTAGGAGTTCCTAATCTCAGGGTCCTTAGTTCAATCCTCTGTTGAACAGTGATTTCTTACCACATTTAGCAGACAGTCATCTATGTAGAGATCCAAGATGGCGGCACCCTGTACAGCAGTGGCCACACCAGCTCCAGATAGCGATGTGCTTTTTATGTTAAATATGTCGTCTGTACCGTCGCAGTCTTCCACAGGAATTACTTACAATAGAAGCTCATTACTTGCACTACAACACACCAACTCCACTGGAGGTGGCAGAAGCGCTGTGTGGGACCTAGCATGCGTCGCAAGAGGTGTGCTAGAGCTAGCAAGCGGGGCTGTCGAGCCAGTATCAGTGCTAGGGTAAAAGCTAACCCTCACAGGACAGCACTTCCATCTATTCTGCTATCCAACATTCGTTCACTGGAAAATAAAATGGACTACCTCAAACTGGATTTAACTACACCAAGAAAGGTGAGAGACTTCAACGCCATCATTCTCACTGACACGTGTCTAACCACACCCTTCCCGACAGCGCAATCCAAGTGGATGGACTAACAACATTACGGGTGGACAGAAACCACGCCAGCACCGGTAAATCTCGGGGAGGTGGTGTGTGTATTTTCATTAACAACAACTGGTGCACAAACATTGTAGTCATCTCAAGTCACTGTTCTGAGGACATTGAATTTTTAACGCTTAAATGTCATCCTTTTTTACATGCAGAGAGAATTTACTGCCGTCAACATCACAGCTGTTCACATTCCTTCCAGTGGAAACACAAAGGACGCACTGTCTACATTGTATCAGTCTGTGAGTTCACTCCAGCACTCAAATCCGGACTCGGTTTGCGTAATCGCCGGCGATTTCAACCAGGCCAAACTAAAGACTGTACCACCACACTACTATAAACATGGGAACTAAACATGTGACCAGGGGATAGAATACGCTCGACCAGGCCAGAGGGAGCCACCTCAGCTCTCCAGGACTGCTTTGACTGTACAGACTGGTCTGTTTTTAAGGAAGCAGCCACTACCAACCGGCACGTCAACCTCACCGAATACATTGAGTCTGTGACTGAATACATATCCATGGATCGATGCATGGATGATGTCACAGTTACAAAGACTGTCACTGTATGAGCAAACGACAAACCTTGGTTCACCAGGGAGGTATGTGAGCTCCTGAGAGCACGCAACACTGCTTTCAAGTCCAGGGACAAAGACGCCCTCAGAACAGCCAGGGCCAACCTGCACCGGGGCGTGAGGGCAGCCAAGCGGGACTATGGACAGAAAATCCACTCGCACTTCAACAACACAAAAGACCCCAGACGCCTGTGGCAAGGCATCCAGTCAGTCACAGACTACAAGCCAACCCCCCTGCCGTGCGAGGACAACACAGACTTCCTCAACTCCCTCAACACCTTCTTCAGCCGGTTTGAAGAAAACAAAACCACCACCCCCCCAACAAAAGCCCCTACTAGCACAGACAACACACCACTCCAACTGGACCCAGTGGACGTGCTGAGGACCCTACTCAAGGTGAACCCTAGAAAAGCTGCAGGTCCAGACAACATACCTGGGCGTGTGTTCAGAGACTGTGTGTGTGCAGACTCACTCACAGATGTCCTCACAGATATTTTCAACATCTCTCTGAGCCAAGCCATCATACCAGAAAGCTTCAAAGCTACCACCATCGTACCACTACCAAAAAAATCCCCAGCTACATCACTAAACGACTACAGACCCATAGCACTCACTCCAATAATGATGAAGTGCTTTGAAAGGTTTGTCAAAGCCCACATAACAGCCAGCCTTCCCACTACTCTGGACTCATGCCAGTTTGCCTATCTCCCCAAGCGTTCCACTGATGACCATGCCATAGCAACTGATGCCATAGCAACAGCACTCCACCTATGCCTGACTCATCTGGAAAACAAAAACAATCACGTACGGATGCTGTTCAATGACTTCAGCTCCGCTTTCAATACGGTCATCCCACAACACCTAGTGAACAAACTGAGTGAAATAGGCATCAGCACTTCATTATGCAACTGGCTACTGGACTTTCTCACTAACAGACCACAGGCAGTAAGAGTCAGCAAAAACTCCTCAGAGACCACCATCATTAACACCAGGGGTCCCCCAGGGTTGCGTGCTGTCCCCATTGCTCTTCACACTGATGACCCACGACTGCTGTGCCAGATTCAATCGAACCACATCATGAAGTTCTTCTCCATCAAACACAACGTGTTTGTTTGGACTTGGCAGACAATCTAACTTTCATCCATTATCAGAACCGTCAAACTCTTGAAGTTACCTGACAAGTGTTCTAAGACACAAGCAAACACATGCCAAATCAGTGGAGTCACTAAATGCCCATGCCCTGCCCTGCCCTGCCATACACTTTCCATGCACTAGCCCTGCCCAAATGCCCACACCCAGCCTGTTCAATAAGCTGACTTTGCACTTTGTGGCTCATGTCAGGTAGAATAACTGAATAAAGACTAATGGAGTGGGTGAAGGAAAGTGGTGCAGTGACACTGGTGCTGGTTTACATGCTTGAGGTTGCAGGTTCCTGTCCCACCATAGCTACAGGCCTGAGGTTGCGTGCTCTACTGTGTTTTTTTTGCACATTCATATTAGCGCCACCAGAGAGATGAATGTGGGTAAAAGCAGATATGTGAGACACAGGAGAGGTAGTGCAGTGGTGACACTGGAGATTCCACACACTCAAGGTTGAAAGTTGAAATCCCAGCCTGTTCACTATCCTACTTCCCATCTTTAATTAGTTTACCCTGATAATAATATATTTGTTTGATCCAGTGCACAGCCGCTGCTGTATATTTAAAAAAATACCAACACTAAGGGCTCATAGGTGAAATATTTCTAAAAACAATTGCCACACCTGCCTTCAGCCAGTGGGTTAGTCTGTGCCTGACACTCATAGGGTTGTGAGTTCAAGCCTAGCCTCTGCCTTATGCAGATTAGTTGATTGGGTTTTGGATGGCATGGCATTAGAAAGAAGACGCTTTTCACAAATGACAGTGGTGTAGGGGTTTTGTCTGAGCTTACCACCATAGGGGTTGCAAGTTCAAGCCTTGTCGCTGCCTTATGCAAATGATTTGATTGTAACTTGTTATCGTACTGACCAGAAGAGGCTATGTGGGGAGAAAGAATGCCACATCTACCCAGAGGAGGAAATGGTGCAGCGGTAGCATCAGCGGTTCCCATCCTCAGGATTGAAGGTTCGATTCCCCACACCACCAGATGAGATGGGGGGCAAAGGCTGTGTGGACCCAGAGTGCCGAAGAGGGCCATGAGGAGGGTGAGCATGCATCCCAGGAGAGGAGCGGAAGAGGAGTCTCCAAGGAGAGAGAGAAAGGGGAGTGGACCTGGTCCCCCGAGAAAACCCAGCAGAAACACAAGGGGTTATATGTTTTTTTAGGTTGGAAAAAACTTAACTATAGGGCGGTGCCCAAAGGCCTAAATAGAAGGCATGCACACACTTTGATTTTCAGTTGCAATCTTTCCATTCTCCTCCATTGCTACTCACCTTCGCCATGACCCTCCAACTCTCTGAGCCTTCAACCTTCACCACCAGTCCCAGGCCAGCAGTACTGCTGGGATTTGAACCACCAATCCTGAGAATGGGAATCACCAGTGCTACCCCTGCGCTATTCCTCCTTCTTGGCAACAGGCTGCTTTTACCCACATTCATCCATAGTCTCTCTGGTGGCGCTAACATGAATGTGACAACATACAGAACAGAACACAACCTCAGCCCTGTTGCTATGGTGGGACCGGAACCTGCAACCTCAAGCATGTAAACCGGTCCCAGTGCTGTGAAGGAGGGATAGTGCAGTGGTAGCACTGGTGATTCCCATCCTCAGGATTGGAGGTTGGAATCCCAGCAGTGCTGGAGGCCTGGGACTGGTGGTGAAGGTTGAAGGCTCAGAGAGTTGGAGGGCCATGGAGAAGGTGAGTAGCAATGGAGGAGAATGGAAAGATTGCAACTGTAAAGCACAGTGTGTGCAAGCCTTCTATTTAGGCCTTTGGGCACCACCACCCTGTGGTGGTTTTCTGTGGAAGTTTTTTCCGATCTAAAAAAATGTATAACCCCCTGTGTCTCTGCTGGATTTTCTTAGGGGGGCCGGTCCACCCCCCATTCCCTCTCTCCATGGAGACTCCACTTCGCTCCTCTCCTGGGACGACGTGTTCACCCTCTCAATGGCTCCACACAGCCTTTACCACCATTTCATCTGGCAGTGTGGGAATCGAACCATCCATCCAGAGGATGGTGACCGCTGATGCTACCGCTGCACTGTTTCCTCCTCTGGCTAGATGTGGCATTCTGACCGTAATTGGTTGACATTCATGGCAATCCGCCATCAAGAGCGGTAATATTTTAAAGGTGTACTTCCATCGTGTTTTCATTAATTTTGAGGTGTTCTCTAGTATTAATTATTGCCCTGTGCGCTGGTTTTGATGAAAAAAATGTTCTAGTGCTTCTGTTTCAGGCTGTTTTAGTTTGGTGGAGGGGGTGGGGCCGGGAGAACGACATGATTTCACCAGAGGCCTGACACGCTCCCTGCAGCTTCCTTTGCCCCACAGTCAACTTGATAGCAGAGTAAGGTAAAAGGGAAAAGTCAACTTGACATCGCTAAAACTGCACACAGAGTGTCTTCGGAGATACAGCCTTATGTGTTTGATCCTGAATCCGAAGAGGAAGGAGAGATGGCACAAGCACAGTCGCCTCCTGACCGTTTGTCAATGAAGGTTTCAGAATGGTAATATTTGCATGACAAAACAGTGCAAGTGCCCGGCTAAATGCAGTTCAGTCATTCAACTAGCCTGCTAATCTTATGCGAGTCAGTCACAGGCTAACATCATTTAAAGCCCTTTCGGTCAGTTTCTCTTATATGCATTTGCACACGTCTACGTCACACTGCAGGCCCTTTTCGCATTGGGTTGTTTTTCCGCCTATTGTCTTCTTTTGACTGATATAGAAAATGGGGGTAGAAAAACATTTTGATATGCAGCATGCATATGCAACTCGGGGTGACCTATCATATTTCAAAAGAGCAAGTACTAAACGGTTTCTCGTGGAAGTACACCTTTAAGGATTTCAACAGTGATATTAATAGAGAGAATGTGGGTTTGGCTGCTAAAGGGTGGGGGAGGGTCTGTTTTTGTTAATGAATAAGCCAGAAAAGACTAAACTGAAATACATCTAACATCCCACTTGAAAAACAAGCAACATATGAGTGCTACGTGGTGTACTGGTTAGGTTGTTGGGCTGGCTACTGGAAGGTTGCTGGTTCAATTCCCTGACATGCACAAATGTGGGTGGGGTGCGTGTGCAGCACTCTCCCGGCATACACGTACCAGATGAGGTAACGTGGTCGAGAGGGAAGCGTTCTTTGTTCTAGAAACAGGATAGTAGTGCAGTGGGGGTTGGATGGATTCGCAAACATCCAGAGCCCTGAAGTAATTTTCTGTTTGCCAAAACTCAAAGGAAAGCATTCAGCACCAGTTATGACAGTGGTGCAGTGGTTGTGTCGGGAGCTTCTGATCTCAAGGTCCTTGGTTCGATACCTGGTCTATTGTGTTCTTTTTAGTGTTTTCAGTCTATGTACAATGATTTTCAGGTGACAAACAACAATGAAGCTACATAGTAGTGGGAGTAAGTGTAGTGGTCTGGGTAAGGACACTACATTACTGGCAAATGGAATATGGTTCTGTCCTAGTATGGCATGGTATGAAAGAATGACACTTTTTTTGCCTGGAGTGTGGCAGAGTAGTGGGTTAGTCTGTGCCTGGCACTCCTAGGGTTGTAAGTTCAAACCTACTCTCTGCTCATGCAGATTAGTTGATTTGTTTTTGGATGGCATAGCATCAGAAAGGAGTAGTTTGTCACAAATGACAGTGGTGTAGGGGGTTTGTCTGTGCTTGCCACCCTAGGGGTTGCAAGTTCAAGCCTTGTCTGTGCCTTATGCAAATGGTGTGATTTTAACTTGTTATAGTAATGACCAGAAGAGGCTATGTGGGGAGGAAGAATGCCACATCTAGCCAGAGGAGGAGACGGTGCAGTGGTAGCGTCAGAGGTCCCCATCCTCAGGATTGAAGGTTCGATTCCCCACACCACCAGATGAGATGGTGGCAAAGGCTGTGTGGACCCAGAGAGTTGAAGAGGGCACTGAAGAGGTTGAGCACGCCGTCCCAGGAGAGGAGCGGAAGAGGAGTCTCCAAGGAGAGAGAGAAAAGGGGGTGGACCTGGCCCCCCGAGAAAATCCAGCAGAGACAGAGGGGGTTATACGTTTTTTTAGGTCGGAAAAAACTTAACCAATAAATTGAGGTACCCAATGAGCTAAACAGAAGGCTTGCGCACACTGGGCTTTAGTTGCAATCTTACCATCCTCCTCCTCCTTCACCTTCATCTACTGAGCCTTCATCCTTCACCACCAGTCCTAGGCCACTAGCACTGCTGGGATTCGAACCACCAATCCTGAGGATGGGAATCACCAGTGCTACCACTGCACCATCCCTCCTTCACAGCACTGGGACCGGTTTACATGCTTGAGGTTGGAGGTTCCGGTCCCACCATAGCAACAGGGCTGAGGTTGTGTGGGTAAAAGCAGACTGCTGCAATGAAGGATGGATAGTGCAGTGGTAGCACTGGTGATTCCCATCCTCAGGATTGGTGGTTCGAATCCCAGCAGTGCTGATGGCCTGGCACTGGTGGTGAAGGATGAAGGCTCAGAGAGTTGGAGGGCCATGGTGAAGGTGAGTAGCGAGTAGCGAGAACGGAATGATTACAACTGTAGTGTGCGCAAGCCTTCTGTTTAGCTCATTGGGTACCTCCATTTATTGGTTAAGTTTTTTCCGACCTAAAAAAACGTATAACCCCCTCTGTCTCTGCTGGATTTTCTCGGGGGGCCAGGTCCACCCCCTTTTCTCTCTCTCCTTGGAGACTCCTCTTCCGCTCCTCTCCTGGGACGGCGTGCTCAATCTCTTCGGTGCCCTCTTCAACTCTCTGGGTCCACATAGCCTTTGCCGCCATCTCATCTGGTGGTGTGGGGAATCGAACCTTCAATCCTGAGGATGGGGACCTCTGACGCTACCGCTGCACCGTCTCCTCCTCTGGCTAGATGTGGCATTCTTCCTCCCCACATAGCCTCTTCTGGTCATTACTAGCACAGACAAACCTCCTTCGCCACTGTCACTTGTGAAAAACTTCTCCTTTCTCATGCCATGCCATGCCATGCCATGCCATCCCAGCCAAAAACTGATCAACATCAAGCACCCTTCACCACCAGTCCCAGGCCACCAGCACTGTTGGGATTTGAACCACCAATCCTGAGGATGGGAATCACCAGTGCTACCTCTGCACTGTCCCTCCTTCATGGAAACAGTATGCTTTTACCCACATTCATCCATATTCTCTCTGGTAGCGCTAACACGCTAAGAGAGAAGAGCACCCCCTACCTGCTGCACGCCACCCACCCTTCCTGCAGCAACTAGGAGGTCTCCCATCCAAGCTGCAACCAGCCCCACAGCTGCTTAGCTTTGAGAACTCAGCAGAGTGGGGTAACCACTGGTCTGCCTGTTGGCTGAAGACAGGTGTGGCAATTGTTGTTAGAAATATTTCACTTATGAGCCCTTAGTGTTGGTATTTTTTTAAATATACATCAGCAGCTGCTGTGCACTGGATCAAACAAACATATTATTGTCAGGGTAAACTAATTAAAGACGGGAAGTGGGCTAGTGAACAGGCTGGGATTCATAATTTCAACCTTCAGGGTGTGGAATCTCCAGTGTCACCACTGCACTACCTCTCCTGTGTCTCACATGTATGCTTTTACCCACATTCATCTCTCTGGTGGCGCTAATATGAATGTGCAAAAGCACACAGTAGAGCACGCAACCTCAGGCCTGTAGCTATGGTGGGACAGGAACCTGCAGCCTCAAGCATGTAAACCAGCACCGGTGTCACTGCACCACTTTCCTTTCAGTGACTTCACCCACTCCATTAGTCTTTATTCTGTTGATCTACCTGACATGAGCAACAAAGTGCAAAGTCAGCCTATTGAACAGGCTGGGATTTGAACTTCCAATTTTGAGGGTGGGGGTCTCCAATGCTACCACTGCACTATCTCTTCTGCATGCTGTACCTCTTTTTTCCCATTCATTCGTAGCCTTTCCACTTCTATTAGTCATTATTATTATAATTATTGACACCAGCAACAAAGTGCATAGTTGGCAAAAACTTGCAAATCATAACCAGGGCAGAAATCAACAATTACGGAGTAGGGTCTATGTTTAACAAGGACTGCTTTCTTTTTTTTTACCAGACATGAACTGATGACTTTCTGGACAGCATGTCAACACTCTCCCACCAGACCACGTCTCCCTGCTGGAGCTGAGTATGAGTTCAGTGCCTGAATCCAAGCACACACAGGGGACAGTAATTAACTGAGTAAACGGCACACACAGGAAACATTAATTAACTGATTGATGAATTGATTGCCCTTTAATCCAGCCAGAAGCAGCCTAAACCTCATGAAGCCTGTCTTTCCTAATCATATCATACTATTATATCTGATCATCATGTCACCCCTTCATTTTCTTCGGGTTAAATAAAGTCTAATAACCAGTACTCAACTATGCGATGTGCTGATAAAGCCTCAGGGTATTGAACCGGTGACTCTGGGAAGTGCAGTCCTTGACCCTTCCACCCTTTCACCACTGCTCTCAACACTGGTGCCTTGGCCCCTTCCCAAACCATATCATCTGGTGATGTTTCTTACCAGTAAATCACTACAGATTGATCTACATTAGCTATCTAACTTGTCTACATTAGCTATCTAACTTGCAACTTTGAGGACGGCAGTCCTTGACAGCCTGACTAAATACATTATTCAAATGTTTGTTATTACACGCCTTGGGGTGACTCAGCTGAGGTGGCTGGACATTCGCTAAAATTCATGTTTGCATCCGGTATGTTTATTAGTAATCGATTAGTAATTAGTAATCAATGGTGGAGACACAAATGACCATGATTGGTTGACTTTCATGTCAATCTTCCATCAAGGGCAATAATATTATAATGAATTCAACATTGATGGCAATGGAGACAATTTGGGTCTGACCACTAAGAGGTGGGGGAGGGGCTGTTTTTGTTAATGAAGAAGCCAGAAAACAATGGCTTGGTGGTCAGAATTTGAGTCTGGGGGTTGGTAGACATGCTAATAACTGAAATATATATATAACATCCCACTTGAAAAAAAGTAATTTAGTAATCCCATTTGTCTAAGTCTGTGGTATACTGGTTAGGCTGTTGGACTGGTTACTGGAGGGTTGCTGGTTCAATTCCCTGACACGTGCAGAAGAGAATGTGGGTGGGGTGGGTGTTTGTGTAGCCCTCTCCCTACGTCCCTGCACCAGATGAGGTAACATGGTTGAGAGAGGAGAGTCTGTGCCTCCTATGGCGGCATTGTGGAGGAGTCGAACCATCAATCCTGACGACGGGGAGCTCCAGTACTACCACGGCACTACCCCTCCTGCAAACTTCACGGCTGCTTTTCCAATATTTGTCCACGCCCTCTGGGGTGGTGCTAACATGAATGTAAAAAGCACAGAGGTTAGAACATCACAACCAGAGCCCTTTGGCTGGGCATTAACCTGCAACCATACAAACCAGCATCAGCATTACTGCACCGCCTTTTCAATACTACCTTCACCAGCATACGCATACCCTCTGATGGTCTTTACAATAACACATCCTCGCCTTAAGGCAGAGGTCAGGCTTGAACAAACAACCCCAAGGGTGCTAAGCACAGTCAAACCCACTACGACACTGCTCTTAACGCACAGAACTCTCTCATACAGACCTTCTCAGGACTATGATAAGACAGAAATATAGCATCCTCACCCAGACTCTTATGTAACCAGTACATAGGGCATTCACTGTGGCTTTTCTGACATTTCTTACGTGTAAGTCACTGTACATAGATGACTGCGGTAAGTGAACAGAAATGGCAAACAGAGTATCGAACCAGGGACTCTGAGGTTGAGAGTTCCTGACACTACCAATGTACTACCACTTCACCTGGTAGTTAGGCTGTTCCCTAGTAGTTTGGCTGACACATACTCAGCACTCGCATACCCACACACAAGGCAGTAGGCTGCCATTAATCTGGTGCCCAGGGAGTAGTTAGGTGTAGCAGTTAGGTGCCTTTGCTCAAGGGCACCTCATCCATGGCTCTAATCTATGGATGCCAGGGCAGCACTCTACACACACACACACACACCCTACTCACATCAGGGCATTAAACCGGCCACACTCCAGTAATCAGTCCATTTCCATAACTGGCATGTCACAGATTTCTTTAAAAAGTTTCATCTTATTTTTCAGTGCCTGGGATGTTTATTCAGTTACTTGTGTCTCTACCAATCTCTCAGCGCTGAAATCCAAACACTGAGCCGATGTTTTGTGGCTTTTTCATAATTTAAACCAGATCGTACCCCAACATTCAGCAGTTGGACTGAATTGATTGGATTGATTCTCCTCTCCATTGACGTCAATGTCACTGTAACCTTACTGCCTTTGATGGAATATTGACATAAATGTTGACCAATCGCATCATGGGTGCCTCCCCTGATAAACACTAATCTCCTTGTTTAGCCCGTTTGTGACGCATCCCATCTAAGCATCAACAGTGGGCTCAGACTCGGCTAAAGACGCTGAGTAAGCGAAGAGGGAACTGCACTCACAAAGCATGCCATGCTTTTAAAAACACGCACTGCACAATGTCCTATGCTAAGCAAACCAGTTTCAGCGTCAGGCCATCATGTGTGTGTATAATGGATGACCCAAACAAAGAAACAGGAAACAGGTGGAGAACATGACGACATCTGATTGGCATGGTCAGGGAACACAAAGTAGCCTTATGGCAAGCCATCATGAGTGCACAAATATATAAACTACATTACTGACATGAACAACCACAATTCAGTGTAATATTTACACTGTAATAAGTAATTAAAAAAAAAAAAAAAATGTGAGGTGATCCAGCCAGATGATCCTTAGGGGATCGGTAGGTATGCATAATGTTTATAGGGATGTAGCGCTGCTGGCCCGAGGCTTGGTTCGGTCCGGTCCGGTCCGGTCTGGTCCGGTCGGGCACTAATAGGTTAGCATGATGGGCACACCTGGGGCTGGGTACTAACAGGCTGGCGCTGGTCCATAAGAGGGAAACGGCATGGCTGTGAAATTAGTCTGCTGCCTAATGCTTATCATTACAGCGTTTATCAAAATTGGCCAGCTCAATAAACATCTGGCTTCAATACTCTACGCCCCAACACTCAGGGCCAGGCTTTCCTTAGCGCCCACATACTTTCCACTCTCTCTCTCTCTTTCTCTCTCTCTCTCTTTCACGTTCTCTCTCTCTCCATAGCTCTCTCTCTCTCTCAATCTCTCTTCCTCTTTCCATTGGTCTTTTCTCTCGCTCTGTCTTTCTCCATCTTGTGCTTTCTCTACTTTTTTCTACCCCTCTCTCCCCCTTTTCCCCCTTCCTCCCTCTCTCTCTCCCTCTCTCTCTCTCTCCCTCTCTCCAACTCTCTCTCTGTCTTTACCTCTCTGTGATTTGATGAAGTTACTAAATAGACAGCAATTCGCCCTATTATATTACCCAGGCAGGAGAGGCAGGGCACAGAGGGATTTTGGGGTGAGTGTGTGTGTGTGTGTGTGTGTGTGTGTGTGTGTGTGTGTGTGCGTGTGTGTGTGTGTGTGTGTGTGTGTGTGTGTGTGTGTGTGTGTGTGTGTGTGTGTGTGTGTTTCACTGCCATGTCCTAAGGAGGGAAAGGAAAATGCATGTTGCCCATGAAACTTAAGAACAAGCCCAATGGCCGTGGAAGGAGAAAGGAGAGAAAGAGAGAGAGGGGGAGAGAGAGAGAGAGAGAGAGAGATAGAAAGAGAGAGAGAAAGAGAGAGAGAGAGAGAGAGAGAGAGAGAGAGAGAGAGAGAGAGAGGAGACGGAGAGGGAGAGGAACAGAAAAAGGACAAAGAGACAAAGAACTTTTGACTGTAAAACATACCCTTTTATCATAATGATACTGTGCCTGTTGTCTTGGACTTGGACAAATAGATAACTTGTACATGAACTCTCAACTCTTGCCTTGTTTCTCTGACCTGTCTAAAGTTGCAAAGTTGCAATAACACAACACACACACACACACACACACACACACACACACACACACACACACACACACACACACACACACACACACACACAGTGCACATGCACATCATATATGCATGAATGGAGTCATACATGGTGACAGACACACAGTCACATACACACACACGAACACAAACAAACAAACACACACACACACAGAGTCATTGAGTGTCTTGGAGGCCCAAGGTTACCCAGGCCGTGGGATCTTGTCCAATACCCATGTCTGCATGCTGTTTGTCTAGAGACAGGTGTTTGTCTGTGTGTGTGTGTGTGTGTGTGTGCGCGCATATGTGTGCACGCATTTGTGTGTGTGTGTGTGTGTGTGTATGTGTGTGTGGGTGTGCATGCGTGTGTGGGTGCATATGTCTGCATATGTGTGCACGCATTTGTGTGTGTGTGTGTGTGTGTGTGTGTAGGGTGATGTATGGGAAAGTCTTCGTGCTAATCCATGTCACATGGAGGAGAGCCATTTAGACATCCCCACTTCATCCCCCCTTTACACACACACACAGAGAGTACACACAGAGTACACACAGAGAGTACATACACATACACACACACACACGCCCACACAGAGTACACACACACACACATACAGAGTACACACACAGAGTACATACACACACACAGAGTACACACACACACACACACACACACACACACACACACACAGACTGAACATGTACTCCCAGTGCCCCTCCCCCACACTTCATTTGCATAGGATGCAGACAAGAGAGGCGAAACAAACAAACCTGCTTGGCTCTTTCACAGGACCCCAGACTCCTTACACACACACACACACACACTCAGACATGCAGCGGGATGTGGGAATGAAAGGTGCATTTGCAATGTGTGTGTGTATGTGTGTGTGTTTGTGTGAAGGGCAAGACTTTACAGAGGATCCCAGGCCCTCTGACTTTCCTCAGCAGGTGTCAGTGTGTGTGTTTGTATGTGCGTGTGTGTGTGTGTGTGTGCATGTGCATGTGCGTGCATGTGTTTTTGGCATGCGTGTATGTATGTATGTGTGTGCAAATGTGTGTGTGTGTGTGTGTGTGCATATGTGGCCATGGTTTAGTTATGTGTAAATGACTTGCATTACATTGCACTACACTTGGCAAATGCTTTTATCCCTAGGGGACATAAACAAGCTGCAGATATGCAGAGGAAAACAGAGTTAGCAAGAATGCAACAGCGTAAGTGCAGACAGGGTACAGGACAGTGCTGGAAAGTGGAGGTTTGTGTTGTTAGGATCTGAGGTTAGCATTGCTAGGATGGGAAGTGGAGGTTAGCATTGTTAGGATCATAAGTGGAGGTTAGCATTGTTAGAATGTTATGTTAGTGTTGTAAGGACGGGAAGTAGAGGTTAGTGTTGTTAGGATGGTTAGTGGAGGTTAGCGTTGTTAGGATGGTTAGTGGAGGTTAGCGTTGTTAGGGTGGTTAGTGGAGGTTAGCGTTGTTAGGATGGTAAGTGGAGGTTAGCGTTGTTAGAATGGTTAGTGGAGGGTAGCGTTGTTAGGATGGTTAGTGGAGGTTAGCGTTGTTAGGATGGTAAGTGGAGGCTAGCGTTGTTAGGATGGTTAGTGGAGGTTAGCGTTGTTAGGATTGAAAGTTAAAGTTATGGTTGTTAGGATGGTTAGTGGAGGTTAGCGTTGTTAGGATGGTTAGTGGAGGTTAGCATTGTTAGGAAGGGAAGTGGAAGTTAGCATTGTTAGGATAGTTAGTGGAGGTTAGCGTTGTTAGGATGGTTAGTGGAGGTTAGCGTTGTTAGGAAGGGAAGTGGAGGTTAGCATTGTTAGGAAGGGAAGTGGAAGTTAGCGTTGTTAGGATGGTTAGTGGAGGTTAGCGTTGTTAGGATGGTTAGTGGAGGTTAGCATTGTTAGGAAGGGAAGTGGAAGTTAGCATTGTTAGGATGGTTAGTGGAGGTTAGCGTTGTTAGGATGGTTAGTGGAGGTTAGCGTTGTTAGGAAGGGAAGTGGAGGTTAGCATTGTTAGGATGGTTAGTGAAGGTTAGTGTTGTTAGGATTGAAAGCTAAAGTTAGCATTGTTAGGATGGGAAGTGGAGGTTAGCGTTGTTAGGAAGGGAAGTGGAGTTAGCATTGTTAGG
>CM050200.1:2226798-2239298 GCA_027475355.1 Coilia nasus
CACACACACACACACACACACACACACACACACACACACAGCTTAGCTCCTTTGACTACCATTGCCTGGATGAATAAAAGCCTTTACAGGCCTACATGTGCTGTCCTTCCTGTGGGCTTTGGGGAGCCCGTCTGAAGTGTGCTCGTGTGGAATTACTGCCTTTAGACGACCACGCTGTCTGCTACCTGCACTTGCACTGGACACCAGATGGAGGTAAGGGGTGGCGTGGGGGTGGCGTGGGGGGTGTACGTTGTTGACCTCCCTGAAATAACTTTCTGCAGGTTGGGATGTCCACATTAGAGGGAGAGAGATGTTTGTTCACTCCCTTAGAAAAGTAGTCCCAGCCCTAGTAATTTGAGGTTATTGTTTGAGATTTGCTGCAGTGGTCAACAGAGTTTTAACCGGGAGTTTGCTTGTAAACAGAGTTTATTAATAAACAGTTTGTAAACAGAGATTATTTGTAATCAGAGCACCTTTAAGTGTGAGAAAGGACATTGTTGCCATGGTTGAGATTATTTGTAATCAGAGCACCTTTAAGTGTGAGAAAGGACATTGTTGCCATGGTCATATGGTGTCTCATATGGTGTGAGACATCAGCTAATGGGGATCCAAATAAAAATCAAATCAAATCAAATCTCCAGGGGTTAAATTGTGCCGGGGCTGTCCGGGGGTTACTTTTAACACATTAAAAGTAACGAACCCTTTTTTCATGGTTTTCAGAATAATTAAACAATATCTTTTTAACAATTAGTAAAACAATGAGTTGTGTATTGTGTAGCTTAACAGACCACCTAGTTTTCCTGATAGCAAGACGACCTATCCTACTATCAAAACTCATTAAAACAGTTGCGATGAGAGATTCTAGAACGCTATGCGGCTAATTTACCTCTCCTCAGCAGGCTTCATTCTCCTCAAAGAAAAGCGAGTTAGAGGCGTTAGTTGAGGATGTCAAACATTTATTTGACACTCAGTTGACGGGGACCACAGCAAGATATAGGCAGGCAGGCAGGCAGGCAAGGTATGTGGCAGTTAAAAGAGGTGCTTAAACGAGGTGCATTTGGCGAGTTCAATTTCCATACGAAACGAACCAGGGCGAGATCTAGCTAAGACTGAAATGCTAACGTTGACATAAAGTTGACATAAGCCTGACGTTACCTGAAGTTAGCCTACCTCTACCAAAAATAAACAAAAGTTTTCTTCTGCTGTAAGCCCCAATTAACTGTCGATACAATCTTGATTTCACGTTGATACTAGAAGGTTAATGAGTATTTTGTTGTTTTGGATTTTCAGAGGTAAAGGTTGGAGGAAAGCTAAGAAAAGGAAGCTTACAGATTTCTTCAAAAGGTGGGCAGCAAACTTCAGATATTAAAAAAATGTCAATTTAAGCTATTGGTGTTTCGTTAGAAGTTAACTAGCCTAGGGCCACTATGATTTTTTATGGAACTTCTCAGTGAGTAGCGAAATAGGCTGCCTAATTCACACCAAGTAACTGAACATGCATTGCATAAATTATGCATTGTAAATCGCGATGTGATCCGAATTCACATCAGTCTTTCTCGGTTGAATGACTTAGAGAGCTATCATCACACAAATACCATCTACATATCATCTGAAACTACACAACCAGAGCTACCCAACAGTACTGGTTGTTAGTTGCTATGATAAACGGTCTGCCAGAAAATGAACATTAAATTCACAATATATCAACATGTATTGTAGATACAGTTTTGCATAGGACCATTCATGTATCATCCTGATACAACCATCCATATCAAATAGGCTACATTTCAAAAATTGTGAAATCCATAGGCATGTCTGTTGATCTGTGCAGTAAGGCAAGGTAATAATACCATTTGAAGGCACTACTGTGTCCAAAATTAGGCTGACAATATGTAATTGCACCTTAAAATAATGCAATTTCAAATTACATAGGCTATTTTTTTCAATGGTTTAGTGAATAATGAATATGGAATATGGAAATATGGAAAATTGGAATATGGAAAATGTTTAAAGGTCCAATAGTACAGTGATACAGTAATTAAAGTAATAGTGAGCCGTACATGCCTCATTTTACAGAGGTGTTCAGCGAAACAATACGCTTGTGCAAGCCTTCAGAGTTTCTCATAAAGGATCAATATTTAGGCTACACTAACACATTGAGCATTTCCCTCTGCATGTGTTTCACATGCTGATTTTTCACCTTAACTTCTACAGTGTGGGTATTTGTGACAAGATTTAAAATCTTCTGACAGCCATAATAGTGTAGTAAAGTGTGGGTGACATAGTGTAGTAAAGTGTGACATAGTGTAGTAAAGTGAGGGTGACATAGTGTAGTAAAGTGTGACATAGTGTAGTAAAGTGCGGGTGACATAGTGTAGTAAAGTGCGGGTGACATAGTGTAGTAAAGTGAGGGTGACATAGTGTAGTAAAGTGAGGGTGACATAGTGTAGTAAAGTGAGGGTGACATAGTGTAGTAAAGTGCGGGTGACATAGTGTAGTCAAGTGCGGGTGACATAGTGTAGTAAAGTGAGGGTGACATAGTGTAGTAAAGTGTGGGTGACATAGTGTAGTAAAGTGTGGGTGACATAAGGTGCTTCCACACTGCCCCAACAAACACCAACCAACACCAACCAACTCCAACAAACGCCAACAGTTGGGGCAGTGTGGACCACCAGTCTGTGCTAGTTTGTTCTTGTTGGATGGAGTTGGAAGAGTTCAACATGTTCGGTCCGGTCTGGTGGAGTTGTACAATGTCTGACCAATGTAGACCAAAAATTACTTTGGCCACATTCAGTACACTTTCAACTTTGCGCATGTTAAAAAAATGTTGAAGATCAAAAACAGATAGTGACAAAAGTTAGTCTTGTCAGTTTTTAGTCTGGGCAGTGTGGACTGGCAGTTGGTTTTCTGAACATTCTAAAGACTGGCAGCTGCTAGGTGCCAACAACT
Source organism: Coilia nasus (assembly GCA_027475355.1). Classification (NCBI taxonomy): domain Eukaryota; kingdom Metazoa; phylum Chordata; class Actinopteri; order Clupeiformes; family Engraulidae; genus Coilia; species Coilia nasus. Next base: position 2,229,748 of record CM050200.1, read on the forward strand.
GCCAACTTTAGAATGTTGGAGTTGGTTGGCGTTTGTTGGGGCAGTGTGGAAGCACCTTTAGTGTAGTAAAGTGAGGGTGACATAGTGTAGTAAAGTGTGGGTGACATAGTGTAGTAAAGTGTGACATAGTGTAGTAAAGTGAGGGTGACATAGTGTAGTAAAGTGAGGGTGACATAGTGTAGTAAAGTGTGACATAGTGTAGTAAAGTGTGGGTGACATAGTGTAGTAAAGTGTGACATAGTGTAGTAAAGTGTGACATAGTGTAGTAAAGTGAGGGTGACATAGTGTAGTAAAGTGTGACATAGTGTAGTAAAGTGTGGGTGTATTTTGTGCCTTCAAAAAAAAAGATTGTTCACTCCGACCCCAGACCAGAGCCCCCCACATAGCAAATCCCAATTTAACCCCTGTGTCTCTCCATGCCTTTGTTAGCCAGTATAGAGTCAGTGGGCTTGTTTGAAATGACTGGCTGGCTTAAAGCAATGCATTGTGGACTTGAAATGGTAACATTTTTGAACAATCCTGTCTCAGAATCGCCATACCACATGGGTGGGTACAGTGTGGTACTGTGACGTTAGGACAAGATTGTCCAAAAAGGTCACTATTTCAAGTCCAGAATGCATTGCTTTAAGCCAGCCACTCAGCCACTCAGCCAGCCAGTCATTTCAAACAAGCCCAATACTAACAGGAAGGCCAAGCTGATGGGTGGCGTTACAACTATGTTGGCCCAAATGCCACACCCTCCTGGCCAAGACATTCTCATGGCTCTCCCATTGGCCTAGACACCCTCCTGGCTCTCCCATTGGCCGAGGCGCCCTCCTGGCTCTCCCACTAGCCGAGACATGCTCCTGACACTCCTATTGGCCAAGATGTTGTCCTGGCACTCCCATTGGCTGACATGCTCCTGGCACTCCCATTAGTCGAGTCACCCTCCTGGCACTCCCATTGGCCAAGACATGCTCCTGGCTCTCCCACTAGCCGAGACATGCTCCTGGCACTTCCATTGGCCGAGACATGCTCCTGGCACTCTGATTGGCCGAGACATGCGCCTGGCACTCCCATTGGCCGAGACATGCTCCTGGCACTCTGATTGGCCGAGATAAGCTGCTGAGCCCAAACATTGGGCCAGAGCTGATTGCACAGTGCTGGTGGCCAAGATTAAAGGGGGCCCCTTCCAGACACACACACACACACACACACACACACACACACACTCACTCACTCACATACACATCACAAACACACACACACACACACACACACACACAAACACACTCACTCACATACACACCACACACACAAACACACTCACATACACACCACACACACACAGTCCCTGGCCTGTCCTGGGGAGAGCTCATGGGTTGTACAGTGTGTGTGTGTGTGTCCATATTTTGGCCTGGGAAACATGGGTGGTGGGTGCTAAACCAAAGGAAACGAATGAAGATTGCGGCGGCTGCCAAAACAAGCATGAGGAGGAGAGGAGAGGAGAGGGGAGGGGAGGAGGAGGGGAGAGGAGAGGGGAGGGGAGGAGGAGAGGAGAGGAGGAGAGGAGAGGAGGAGAGGAGAGGAGAGGAGGAGAGGAGAGGGGGAGAGGAGAGGGGGAGAGGAGAGGGGGAGAGGAGGGGAGGGGAGGGGAGGAGATTTAAGGCAATTTGAGGAGAGCTAATCCATTAAGAATCTATCGCCATGGCAGCATGGCTGTATCCAATCTCCAGCAAGCAGACCACCCCTCCGAGCACACACACACACACACACACACACACACCGCTATGAGCACGCCTGGCCACCGGGGGCACCGTGTGTCTGTGCTGCTGTGATCTGGCACTGGGGGGCCCAAGCTGGGCCGGACGGGTAGAACTGGGCCGCGGGCCCACAGACCCTGGGCACGATCCGAATGCACCGTGACGGAGCAGCACTTCAGCAGCTCAGAGCGTTTGTAATTACCACCAGAACGATGGGGGTTGGATGGAGTGGGGAGAGTGGAGGCGGGGGAGCTGGCGTTATTTTCGTTGGACAACAGGGAGAAACTGCCACACACATATTTATTGTTTATATAAACAAAACATACTGGAAGCCCATACCCCTAGCCCTACTGATAGCTCATACCCCTACCCCTACCCCTACGGAAACATACCCTCACCGAAACATACCCCTACTAAAACATACTCCTACAGATACATATCCCTGATGGCTCCTACCCCTACCCATACGGAAACATACCCTCACCGAAACATACCCCTACTAAAACATACTCCTACAGATACATATCCCTGATGGCTCCTACCCCTACCCTCACCGAAACATACCCCTACTAAAACATACCCCTACAGATACATACCCCTGATAGCTCCTACCCCTACGGAAACATACCCCTACTAAAACATACTCCTACAGATACATACCCCTGATAGCTCCTACCCCTACTGAAACATACCCCTTGCGAAATATACTCCTACCGAAACACCTCTCATAACCCCTACCCCTACCAAAACACACCCCTGAGGGCCCCCCATATGCTCCTCTCAGACGCCAAACATGGTGCTCGGCACTCACAGACGACATACAATGCCAATTTTTAGATTAGATTAGATTAGATTAGATTCAACTTTATTGTCATTACACATGTATAAATACAGGTAACGAAATGTCGTTTAGCATCTAATCAGAAGTGCAAGAGCAGCAAGTGCGATATGTGCAGTATATACAATATAGACAGTAGTGAATTATGTACAATAAGTAGGGCAGTATGAACATGTGGGAGTACTTTGTTGTTAAACTTTGTGGGGGATATAAACAGATGTGCTATAAACAACTATATATAAACAGATGTGCTATAAACAACTATACAGTAGAGCTATTAATATATATGATGGGCTATGGACAAGTATACAGTTATGCTATAAATATATAAGTTAGTAAATATGCAATGTATGAACAATATGTACAAGATATATACCAGATGAACTATAACACAGAGATATACAGGAGATATACAGTATTGACAATATACATTTTTGTTTTGGGGTGGAGTGCCAATGGATGTGGGGATTGGGTAAAGTTCACTGACATTGGGAGAGATGGAGAGGTGAAGAGGGACGGGGCGTGGAGGTAGTGGTAGTGGTGTCATGGTAGGGGGAGAGAGTGGTGGCGTAGTAGGAGGACAAGGAGGTTCAGCGGGGGGTAGAGTTCAGGGGGTGTGAGTGGTGGCATGGAGGGGGGGGCATGGTAGGGGGCGAGAGCATCCTGACCACCTGCGCCACAGCTCAGCATGGGAGCTGCGTAGTGGCGTAGTGTGAGGACATGGAGGTTCAGCGGGGGGTAGAGTTCAGCAGGGAAACAGCTGTAGGAAAGAAACTGTTCCTAAACCTGCTGGTTTTAGTCCGAAGGCTCCTGAAGCGCCTTCTGGAGGGGAGGAGCTGGAAAAGTCTATGATTGGGGTGCGAGGGGTCCTTCAGGATGCTACGAGCCCTGCGTAGGCACCGCTTTCTCTGGACATCCTCGATGGCAGGTAGTGGGGTCCCTGTGATGCGTTGGGCGGTTTTTCAGTCTGCAAGTGGAATTCAACCAGGTCCACACATAAATAGGCATACACATACACACACAAACATAGACACACACACACACACACACATACACACACACACGGCAAACGAACTGATGAAAGTTTGGGCAGTTGTCTCAGATTGGGGTGTCCTTCCTCCTTCCATGACATTGAGTTTGGTTTCTGTCAGGGGTAAAATATTTATTTGCCCCTTTCTGATAACCCCCAGGGCGGTTCTGTTCTGCAGCGGGCCTGGAGCAAACCCAGGTTTTAGTGGACTGGGCCCTTGGAGACCCATAAGCCTGTGGTTCGGCCCCTGACAGAAGAGGTCCCCCTCCACACACACACACACACACACACACACACACACACACACACACACACACACGCACACACTAACTGTACAACCCATGAGCCCTGCCCAGGACAAATCAGGGACCGCGTGTGTGTGTGTGTGTGTGTGGTTCTGTTCTGCAGCGGGCCTGGAGCAAACCCAGGGTTCAGTGGACCGGGCCCTTGGAGACCCATGGGCCTGTGGTTCGGCCCCTGGCAGAAGGGCATAGGGGGCACACTGGGTGGCGGTGGTGGGTTGCAATATGCATGTGACACAGAAGCCTGTCATTGGTTAGTTAATGAGGTGGAGGACTCTTATTGTTTAGTATATGACATGCCGCACTGTCATTGGTTGGTTAATGAGGTGGAGGACTCTTATTGTTTAGTATATGACATGGCGCGCTGTCATTGGTTAGTTCAACGTTTCTCAAAGTGCAGGACGGTGGAGGTATTGCAGGTGGGGTGCATGAAATCGGAACAAATTTGCTTTTTTTTTTTACATTCTTTATTAATGCCTTTCTGTTTTGCCAGTAAATTAAAACACCCACTCACAATAACTTCACTACCTGCCCTAAACATGTTAAAAGAACATTAGATAGGAAACCAGAAAAAAAGTCTTGCCTGGAACCGTAGTGCAAATAATATAGGCTAGACATCGGCATGATAATTGGGGCGAAATAATGACAACAATACAACCGGGCGGTAGACATTTGTAAATCATTTAAGGCTCAAAATGGACAAGTTTGTTACAAGGGCCACAAAAGTTGGCGATTGTACGCCAACAGAGAAAGAAAGGGCACACCAATCAAAAAGATTGTCACACACACTTGCTGACACAAACATTATGTACAGACACACACACCCCCGCTGTACACATACACACCCAAATTATTCACATCAAAAAGTCAACCAAAAAGAAAATATGCTGAAGCCTATCTTGTTTTAGCATTCACTGTAGCTGCGCCGGGTGATGAGGAGCGACCCATGTGTGTTGTGTGTCTTCGACAACTAGCAGCAGACAGTATGAGGCTGAGCGTGACTTGAGAGTGGCTGCATCGAGCGTTCAACCCCGTTTTGAAAAGATTTGTAGCACAAAACAGGCTCATTGCAGTCACTGATGCTGTGATAAGGCAGTCATTTGTTCACCTGCCTCTGCTCATTTTTGTACAGATGGATAAGTAAGAAACTGAAGCACAATTTAATTAATTTGCCCATTTTCTGTATATCTTTTTTATTTTGAACACTGATGTTGAAGTTGTATCTGGTGCTGTAAGCTGCTACTAATATATATTAATACTAATTAATTAAAGTCTCCCATTTCTGTCATTGTGATCACACGGCACAGCACAGCACACAGTGCACACAACGAAATTTAACCTCTGCAATTAACCCATCACACATGTGAGCAGGGGGCAGCCATGACAACGGCGCCCGGGGAGCAGTGAGTGGGGACGGTACCATGCTCAGGGTACCTCAGTGGCACTACTGGCGACTTGGGATTCGAACCTGCGATCCTATATAATAATACTAATACTATATTAAATTTTAAATATATTAATGTTACTTCAAAAAATCAGGAAATTGTAAATTTGTGTTTTTTTTTTCTTTTTTTTTTTTCTTTTACAATTTTGTTGGTGCAATATGGGACAAGTTGGGCTTGGAAAATTCCCTTCTTCTGAGGTGGGGAATGATAGAAAATGTTTGAGAACCACTGGGTTAGTTAATGAGGTGGAGGACTCTTATTGTTTAGTGTATGACATGGCGGGCTGTCATTGGTTAGTTTATGAGATGGAGGGCTCTCATTTGCCCCTGGCAAAGGGGGTTGGGGTGGCAGATTGGGGGTGGGTTGGCAGGGTGGGTGGCAGCCTGTGCCCATACATTAGTAAAGCACTTCCTGCTCCAGGGCATGGTGGGACATGTGACCATGCATGCAGTATGCATGTGACACCGAAGGCTGTCATTGGTCAGTTCATGACAATGATGCCATGGAGGGCTCTCATTGGTCAGTTTATGACACAGAGGGCTGTTAGTGGTTAGTTTTCAGCTGTTTGGGATCGAACAAAGTTCCTGGTTGGTGTGTTCTGTCTTATGCCATAACCCTTTGAATGTAAGCTACAGTGTGTGTGTAGCCGGCACAATGAAACATTCACATAGGTGCATAATCTCACACACACTTGCTGACACAAACATTATGTACAGGCACACACACACCCGCTGTACACATACACACACAAATTATTCACATCTGCGCGCACACACACACTACTTGTATGCATGCACTGCTAAACTATACACATGTGCAACTGTGAGAAGAGACACACAGACACACACACTGCACATATGCACACCCATAATACCTTCTCTCTCTCTCTCTCTCTCACACACACACACTGCACATATGCACACCCATAATACCTTCTCTCTCTCTCTCTCTCTCTCTCTCTCTCACACACACACTGCACATACAGTATGCACACACACACACTGCACATATGCACACACACACACTGCACATATGCACACCCATAATATGCACGTGTGTGTGTGTGTGAGCAGATGTACATGCACAAACACACACTCTCTCTTTCTTTCTCTCTCTCTCACACACACACTCTTTCTTTCTCTCTCTGTCTCTCTCACACACACACACTTTCTCTCGCTCTCTTTCTCGCTCTCTCTCACACACACACAGTTTCTCTCTTGCTCTCTCTTTTTCTCTCACTCACTCACTCTCTCACACACACATATACATGCGCACACATACACACACACACACAGTGTGAGCTCATGCTGTGCTGTGCTCGTGTGCTGGCTGGACAAAGTGGCCATTGTGCTGTGGGCTTCATTCATACAGGTGGAACACACACACACACATGCGCACACACACATACGTACACACACACACATGCACACACGGGCACACAAACCCCTTTCAGTTCATACAGGTGGAACATTAATCACATGCCCACTGCTACTCCCCTAGGAATGCCCCCCCCCCCCCCCCCCACCACCACCAAAACTCTACACCACCAGCCCACCCGCCCCCCCACCCCCCATCATCACCAAAACTTCTCTACACCACCACCCACCCCACTCTGTCCCATTCACTACGGGCACATGGTAGGATCGGATTGGATTGGGATTGGGTTGGGTGTTGCTACCCAACGGGTGGTCTGTCCCAAATGTCTGTGCACATGAGAGTTCGTGTTAGCGGATAATGGTCAGAGATCTGGCCGTTTCCGCTACGCTAGATTGCGCTATATTCCTTTCAACAAGTGGTGTTAGAACTACTTCAGGTTAACGGCTGCTAAAAGAAAATAAACAAACTATCTGGCGGCATACAAAACAAAGAGAGCGCTTGAGGAGGTTGACAGAGCAGCATTTGCATGCATGCTGTGCATTCTCCTTTGTTTGGAAGTCCATATGAAAGAACAAACAGCGTTTTTGGTTTCCTTGATACGACATGAACTGTGCCGTCGGCGTTTGATATTACAAGCAATTGAGGACAACGAGACTTGTTGAGAGCAGGCGAGGCGCACGTTTTTTTTAAACCTGAATGCTCCGAGCGAGCTGTAGTGAGGTAGGCCTAAACATGACACTTTTCCCTGACATGAAACTATAAATAAACAAACCAGTGCAAGCCTGAGGTGCACGAAACTGTAACGTTAGAGGTTCATAAAAATATAGCGCTATTAAAAACGAAAAGGCTACTTACATTCTTGGTACTTGCATAAAAAAGAAAAACTGTCACCGTCGTGTCTTATTGGCCTGAAGACCTACAGGTTATTTGCCAAAAACACAAGATCCACATTTGAAGGGGCCAGCGCCGATCTCTTTTTATTTACTATAGCCTATTCCCAGCGGAGGAAAAGACGCGTTCAGAGCGCACTGAAGATCCGGGGATGGAAAGATATTTCTTCGCAATCTGGCGACGTGAGGGTATCTCCCAGAGCCCAAAGTTTGTTTTTTTTATAAAGTGATGTAAATGTCATCGTTTTTATTGGCTTGCCATGGAATTTACTGTGTGGGCGGATTTTTTTACTCTAACTAAGCAGACACCGAGTATTTCTTTTGCCTCCGACATTCCAAAGCGCAAGTGCACGTTTTTTCACATTCCAATATTAACTTTCACCTTCGAATTCCTTTTCTAACTAAAACCAAAGATCTTTAATTCTTATTTCCTCAACACTCTCTGCTAAAACTATTCGAATATATATTCGAATTTCGAATATTCCTTGTCAGCCCTAATGCGCAGTACACGAATCCAAACCAATAACCGTGCACAAGGCGGCACCAAGCGGATTGTAACCGGCTCAAGCCAGGGGTTGCAATCGGATTCGCGAAACCAATCCCTATACGATCCTTAGCCTGGGCACATGAAGTCGATACGATCCCAAACCATTTCCAATCGGATTCAACTCCTCCATGTGCACGCAGTGACTGTCCACACACCACCCCCGCCCCCCTCACTTCTGACCCCCCCCACCTCCCAAAGCTGCTCTACACCACCCTCCACACCCCCTGCCCCACACAATCCCACCCCCCACCTCACTTCTGCTCTGGGGCAGCTAGTGTACCAGCTAATGTTGTACTTGTGATGGCTAGAGATGAGCGAGTGTTTGGCCTTTAATAGCTAGAGTTAAGATAGTGTTTGGTCTTTAAAATCTAGAGCTGTGCTAGTGTTTGGCCTTTAATAGCTAGGGTTGTGCTAGTGTTTGGCCTTCAATATCTACCTAGAAATGAGCAACTGTTTGGCCTTCAATAGCTAGAGCTGTGCTAGTGTTCGGCCTTTAATAGCTAGCGTTGTGCTTGTGTTTGGTCTTTAATAGCTAGCGTTGTGCTAGTGTTTGGCCTTTAATAGCTAGCGTTGTGCTAGTGTTTGGCCTTTAATAGCTAGCTAGAGTTGTGCTAGTGTTTGGCCTATAATAGCTAGCGTTGCGCTAGTGTTTGGCCTTTAATAGCTAGAGTTGCGCTAGTGTTTGGCCTTTAATAGCTAGAGTTGTGCTAGTGTTTGTCCTTTAATAGCTAGCTAGCGTTGTGCTAGTGTTTGGCCTTTAATAGCTAGAGTTGTGCTAGTGTTTGGCCTTTAATAGCTAGAGCTGTGCTAGTGTTTGGCCTTTAATATCTAGAGCTGTGCTAGTGTTTGGCCTTTAATAGCTAGCTAGCGTTGTGCTAGTGTTTGGCCTTTAATAGCTAGAGCTGTGCTAGTGTTTGGCCTTTAATAGCTAGTGCTGTGCTAGTGTTTGGCCTTTAATAGCTAGCTAGAGATGGGTCTGAGGAAGAGTTGTGCTAGGATGCTTTTAATAGCTAGCATCCAACCTAGCTTTGCCCCGTGTGTGTGTGTGTGTGTGTGTGTGTGTGTGTGTGTGTGTGTGTGTGTGTGTGTGTTGACATGTACGTGGCACAGACGTTGTCTTAAAAACTTTCAGCTAATTTAAACATGTATCATTCACACACACATACACTTCTCTTAAACACACATATGAACACACACATACACATGAACACAAACACACACACAGACACATGCACACAGACCCTGTGCCATCTGAGGTGAGCTGGTGTGTGTGTGAGGGCGGCTGGTGTGTATGTGTGTGTGTGAGGGAGGCTGGTGTGTGTGTGTGTGTGTGTGTGTGAGGGCGGTCTTCCATCTGCTGAGTGGATGTGGTGGCAGAAG
>CM050200.1:2256798-2266798 GCA_027475355.1 Coilia nasus
CATGTTACAGAGCTACAGATATAAGGGGAGGGGCATGTTACAGAGCTACAGATATAAGAGGAGTGAGTGTTACATGTTACAGAGCTACAGATATAAGAGGAGTGAGTGTTACATGTTACAGAGCTACAGATATAAGAGGAGGGCATGTTACTTGTTACAGAGCTGCAGATATAAGAGGAGTGAGTGTTACATGTTACAGAGCTGCAGATATAAGAGGAGTGAGTGTTACATGTTACAGAGCTACAGATATAAGGGGAGTGAGTGTTACATGTTACAGAGCTACAGATATAAGGGCAGGGCATGTTACAGAGCTGCAGATATAAGAGGAGTGAGTGTTACATGTTACAGAGCTACAGATATAAGGGGAAGTGAGTGTTACATGTTACAGAGCTGCAGATATAAGGGGAGTGAGTGTTACATGTTACAGAGCTACAGATATAAGGGGAGTGAGTGTTACATGTTACAGAGCTGCAGATATAAGGGGAGTGAGTGTTACATGTTACAGAGCTGCAGATATAAGAGGAGTGAGTGTTACATGTTACAGAGCTACAGATATAAGGGAGGGCATGTTACAGAGCTACAGATATAAGGGAGGGCATGTTACATGTTACAGAGCTACAGATATAAGGGGAGTGCATGTTACAGAGCTACAGATATAAGAGGAGGGCATGTTACAGAGCTACAGATATAAGGGGAGGGCATGTTACAGAGCTTATACAGATATAAGAGGAGTGAGTGTTACATGTTACAGAGCTACAGATATAAGGGGAGGGCATGTTACAGAGCTTATACAGATATAAGAGGAGTGAGTGTTACATGTTACAGAGCTTATACAGATATAAGAGGAGTGAGTGTTACATGTTACAGAGCTACAGATATAAGGGAGGGCATGTTACAGAGCTACAGATATAAGAGGAGTGAGTGTTACATGTTACAGAGCTACAGATATAAGGGAGGGCATGTTACAGAGCTACAGATATAAAGAGGAGTGAGTGTTACATGTTACAGAGCTACAGATATAAGGGGAGGACATGTTACAGAGCTACAGATATAAGGGGAGTGAGTGTTACATGTTACAGAGCTACAGATATAAGGGGAGGGCATGTTACAGAGCTACAGATATAAGGGGAGGGCATGTTACAGAGCTTGTTATAGGGTTCCTAAAGGCCTTCCTCAAGTGTCTCAGATATGCTATAGTGGCATAGATGCTTGTGTTCTGACCTTCATAAAGGCTTGAGTGCCTTAACAGTGGCATAGAGGTTTGTCGTATAGGCATCCTAAAGGCTCAAGTGTCTCAGATATGCTATAGTGTCTCATATATGCTATAGTGTCTCAGATATGCTATAGTGTCTCATATATTCTATAGTGTCTCAGATATGCTATAGTGTCTCATATATTCTATAGTGTCTCAGATATGCTATAGTGTCTCAGATATGCTATAGTGTCTCAGATATGCTATAGTGTCTCATATATGCCATAGTGTCCTTATATGTGCCATAGTGTCTTATATATGCTATAGTGTCTCAGATATGCTATAGTGTCTCATATATGCCATAGTGTCTTATATGTGCCATAGTGTCTTATATATGCTATAGTGTCTTAGATTTGCCATAGTGTCTTATATGTGCCATAGTGTCTTATATGTGCCATAGTGTCTTATATATGCTATAGTGTCTTAGATATGCTATAGTGTCTTATATGTGCCATAGTGTCTTATATATGCCATAATGTGTTAGTGTCTTATATATGCCTTAGTGTCTTATATATGCTATAGTGTCCTCATATATGCCTTAGTGTCTTATATATGCCATAGTGTCTTATATATGCCATAATGTGTTAGTGTCTTATATATGCTATAGTGTCTCATATATGCTATAGTGTCTCATATATGCCTTAGTGTCTTATATATGCCATAGTGTCTTATATATGCCTTAGTGCAGGGGTGCTCACTACGTCGATCGCGATCTACCAGTCGATCGCGAAGGCAGTGCTGGTAGATCGCCTGTTGCCTAAATTTTTTTGTTAGGTTGGTTATCATAACAACTAGAACGGCTACTGGAAAACTGCAGCAAAGAAGGAGTCCTAGCTAGTTCGCTAACTTGACAGTGACTTCCCCGTGAAAAGCGAATTGAGAAATGTGAAGGAAAATAAAAATGCCGTTTACAGGGCAGCAGTCACTTCATTATGCGGAAAATGCATGAAAGAGATCGTTGATGTCGCAAACCAAAATAGCCTGCTGTATTCGAGCGAGGTCTCTTCAAAGACGTCTGTTCCGTGCCTTAGTGTCTTAGATATGCCTTAGTGTCTTAATATATGCCATAAGTGTCTTATATATGCCATAGTGTCTTATATATGCTATAGTGTCTTATATATGCCATAGTGACTCCGATATGTTATAGTGTATATGCCATAGTGTGTTATATATGCTATATTATCATAGATGCTTGTGTTATGGCCAAGGATTATTAGCCATTATTTTCTTCTCCTATTGTCTCAGAGAAACAGATGTCTTCCTGCTTTTTTTATTGTGACAGGTGGTTATTTGTGTGCAAATTGGACCTTCTCACTAATCATGGCAGTAGGTTTTGTAATTAACTAATTAAAAAAAACAGGATGAGAGATGACCTTATTTGCATATGAAATTGCAATTTCACAACACAGTTGTGTATGTTTTTGTTTTTTTGTCTTCTTTATCCCCTTATTCTAATGAGACTGATATCCGTTATTCAATTTTTAATCTGCATCTTTGTTTTGTGATAATTCTTCTCTCTCCCTCTGTGTGAAAAGTGCATATTTTACACTCAGATCTGTGTGGATGGCTGCTGGATAAACTGACTTCATTAAAACAGCAGCCACCTGTTATTGGTCCATGTATTGGACATCTGGCTAAACAAAGGGGTGCATTATGGGAATGGAAACAGCATAATAGCAGTGCCTGGAGGGGTAATATGGGGATCATATCCATGTTTTGCTCCTCTATTAGTGCTGTGATTGTGGATATTAGAGTCCAAGAGCACCCCTGTCCTCCCAAAGGCTCCGGTAGCGCCCAGCAGCAGGATTAGCCGCTAAACGAGAACCTCTCCGGACATCGTTAATCGTCACTTAATGGCAGACAAACGAGCTGGCCTCCCTAATCATCAAACATCCCTTTCCATATGGGTCAGACTTAATATTCATTGGGAGTCACGCAACTGGGCTCAGGGAGAATCTTGTTTGGCCCTGGACGAGGAAGTTTGTAGACTGCAATTACTCATCCAGGTCTGATAGATAGACAGACAGACAAATACACACACACATACATACATACATGCAAACATACATACATACACACATACTGTACATACATACATACATGCACACACACAAACATACATACATACATACATACATATATACATATATACATGTACACATACATACACACATACACTCATACATACATACATACATACATACATACATACATACATACATACATAATTTATTACGTTATTAAGGATTTAGGATTAAGGATTTGATACAAAAATCAAAACAAAACATGTTTGTTTTGTGCAAACATCTTACATATGTACCGAGCTTTTCGGTGTCAGTCAGGGCGGTGAACATCACAGCAGGAAGTGCTCTTTTGTTTCCTGCTTCTCCGAGACGCGCCAGAGATGCTCCTCCATCTCACCCCAAGCTGTGGGGCAAACTCAAAGACTCCAATTGTCTCTTGGGGTCAAAGGTCACCCATGAGCCTGGCAAAGTGTCCGTCAGAAAGAGAATCGTGTCTTCAGGGGTACACTGATGGTAGCAGGTGTTTTGTTCGTGCAGATCAATGTGCCCCCCCACCCCACCCCCCAGTTTTAAAGCAGCAGGGTTGATACTACCACGCCCCTTCAAGCCACTGAAGTTATTGATTGGCCCTATTGATTTTCTCTGCTGCCTGTTTCCATTGCTCACTGAGAGGATTTGTGAATCCTATTAAAACGAGAGCCTTGTAAATAATCCTGATCCAACTGGTGCGAGAAATATGCATTTGATTTTTTTTTTTCTTTTACGTCCTAAAATCAGTAATTATGAAATGGCACAGAAATCAGTGAGCAACATCCGTTAGTGTGACTCACAGGCTCCACTTCACTTCCACGGGCTCTTATGAAAGAAAGAGAGGCAGAAAGAGAGAGAGTGGGATAGAGAGAGAGAGAGAGAGAGAGAGTGGGATAGAGAGAGAGAAAGAGGGATAGAGAGAGAGAGAAGCTGAGATACACAGGAAAAAAAAGACAGATAGAGAAAGGAGCTGTCCTTACAAAACTCCCTACTGAATTTACTAGAGGCACCAATAAGCAAAAGGAAGGGTGCGATTCAACAACTTTTACTTCAAACGTACGTTTGTTAGTTACGTAGCTGACTACAGACACACAGAGTCGAACACAGAACACTATGACACTAGCAGTCGGACACAGAGCACTATGACACTAGCAGTCGGACATAGAACACTATGACACTAGCAGTCGGACACAGAGCACTATGACACTAGCAGTCGGACACAGAGCACTATGACACTAGCAGTCGGACACAGAGCACTATGACACTAGCAGTCGAACACAGAACACTATGACACTAGCAGTCGGACACAGAACACTATGACACTAGCAGTCGGACACAGAACACTATGACACTAGCAGTCGGACACAGAACACTATGACACTAGCAGTCGGACACAGAGCACTATGACACTAGCAGTCGGACACAGAACACTATGACACTAGCAGTCGGACACAGAACACTATGACACTAGCAGTCGGACACAGAGCACTATGACACTAGCAGTCGGACACAGAACACTATGACACTAGCAGTCGGACACAGAGCACTATGACACTAGCAGTCGAACACAGAGCACTATGACACTAGCAGTCGAACACAGAACACTATGACACTAGCAGTCGAACACAGAGCACTATGACACTAGCAGTCGAACACAGAACACTATGACACTAGCAGTCGGACACAGAGCACTATGACACTAGCAGTCGAACACAGAACACTATGACACTAGCAGTCGAACACAGAACACTATGACACTAGCAGTCGGACACAGAGCACTATGACACTAGCAGTCGAACACAGAACACTATGACACTAGCAGTCGAACACAGAACACTATGACACTAGCAGTCGGACACAGAACACTATGACACTAGCAGTCGGACACAGAGCACTATGACACTAGCAGTCGGACACAGAGCACTATGACACTAGCAGTCGGACACAGAGCACTATGACACTAGCAGTCGAACACAGAACACTATGACACTAGCAGTCGGACACAGAGCACTATGACACTAGCAGTCGAACACAGAACACTATGACACTAGCAGTCGGACACAGAGCACTATGACACTAGCAGTCGAACACAGAACACTATGACACTAGCAGTCGGACATAATTGAGCTCCGCATGCGCAATGAAATGCGCCACCTCACCGTTCTCCCAGTGCAACAGATGGAGCCAGTCTGCATATCTGTCACAGTGGTCTGGTCTGTCCATAGGCCACCCCACTGCCAGACACCACCTAGTGTAACTGAGGTCACCGCGCACGGCCCTGCCGCCAGGCTTGAACCCGCCGCCTCACAGCAGCATCCACTGGACACGGAGTCGAGCGGGCTAGCCAGGCTACGAGCGTGCTAGCCAGGCTACGAGCATGCTAGCCAGGCTGCGAGTGTGCTAGTCAGGCTATGAGTGTGCTAGTCAGGCTATGAGTGTGCTAGTCAGGCTACGAGTGGGCTAGTCAGGCTACGAGTGGGCTAGCCAGGCTATGAGTGTGCTGGTCAGGCTATGAGTGTGCTAGTCAGGCTACGAGTGGGCTAGTCAGGCTATGAGTGGGCTAGCCAGGCTACGAGCGGGCTAGCCAGGCTAAGAGCAGGCTAGTCAGGCTACAAGTGGGCTAGACAGACTACGGAAAAGCCCCGGCTGCCAGTGATCTGACTAGCACATCTCTTCAGGCGTCAGGAGGGACACTTACTAATGCTAATGTCAGGAATTTGACTGATGGTTCAGGAGGGTCTGGTACCAGTGGACTTGTCAGAAAACATATTACAACAAGCTAACTAACAAGTTAAACAAGTGAATATTACAAGCTAACTAATGTTAGACCAGCAAATATTATTACAAGCTTATTAATGTTAGAGCAGTGAATGCTATATGAAGGTGCTTGTAGCAATGTGTTGTGTTGTGCTTCAACCCTCACTTGCTTCAGTCAGTATCCATAGCGTCTCCCTGCCCTTCAGCTGACCTTGCGTCCACACGATGTCATGCACGAGCTCACGCCTCTGGAGCGGAGAGCAGCTCTCCTCGTCGGCGCCCAATGGGAGCAGGTGGCACGACGTAACCGTGGGAACATGTAAGCCACTCCGCTAATTGAACCCCTTGTTCTGGAATTAAGTGAAGGAGCCCCTAGGCCAGTCAAGGAGAGGAGGAGCGCCCCTACTAGCACCCTCGCCCCTCTCCTCCCCTCCTCCCCTCCTCCGCTCTGAGGAGCTGCTGTTTTAAAGAGGAGCAGGGAGGAGGAGGAAGGGAAGACAATGGTTGCGCTGGAGTTAAGGCCACACAAACGTCCTCTGTGGACGGCCATACTAATGAGGTCGGGGGTCGGGGGAAGTGAGAGGACGGAGTGGGGTGCACAGGACAACACTCAGGGTATTCTTCCTCTGTGGGCTCCATGCTAAATGCCACCAGGGGCTGAAGGCCACCAGTGTGTGTGTGTGTGTGTGTGTGTCTGCGTGTCTGTGTGTGTCTGTGTGTGTATCTGTGTGTGTATCTGTGTGTGTGTCAGTGTGTGTGTCTGTGTGTGTGTCTGTGTGGGTGTTTGTGTATAAGTCTGTGTGAATGTCTATGTATGTGTGTGTGTGTGTTTTTGTATAATTGTATGTGCGTGTGTCTGTGTATGTGTTTGTTTATAAGTGTGTGTGTCTGTGCATGTATGTGTATGTCTTTGTATAAGTATTTGTGTGTTAGTGTGTGTGTCTGTGTGTGTGTGTGTGTGTGTGTGTGTGTGTGTGTATAAATGTGTGTGTGTGTGTGTATTCATATTTGCCCCCGCTTGCTCACAATCCCACAATTCACTTCCAAAACGGCCCCAGCTGCCACAGGGAACGCTGTGTGTGTGTGTGAGTGTGTTTGTGAGCGTGTGGAGGTGGCAACTAGGAATGCGAAGGCAGGTCTGCAAAGGTTACAGAGCGAGCAGTAGAGGCGCAACAATGCGCGCATTCAGCCCTGCGCCCCAGCACCCTGCGCCCTGCGCCGCCGCCATGCAGGTTGATTAGAGAGTCTGCAAATGTCAGCGCCAGAAGCACGACCTCTGTTGTCTGTGCCGGCATAAAAAGGGAAAACCCTCTCTGAAAGCAGAGTGTGTGTGTGTGTGTGTGTGTGTGTGTGCATGTGTTTGTGTGTGTGTGCGTGTGTGCGCGTGTGTGTAT
Organism: Coilia nasus; assembly: GCA_027475355.1. Lineage (NCBI taxonomy): Eukaryota > Metazoa > Chordata > Actinopteri > Clupeiformes > Engraulidae > Coilia > Coilia nasus. The sequence continues at coordinate 2,264,256 of CM050200.1, forward strand.
GTGTGTGCGCGTGTGTGTGTGTGCGTGTGTGTGTGTGTGCATGTGTGTGTGTGTATGTGTGTGTGTGTGTTCTTGTGTGTGTGTGTGTGTGTGTGTGTGTGTGTGCATGTGTGTGTGTGTGTGTGTGTGTTCATGTGTGTGTGTGTGTGTGTTCATGTGTGTGTGTGTGGGAAACCCTCTCCGAGAGTGGAGAATGGAAGTATCCGCCATGGTGGGAAGAGGGCACTGAACTGCAGGCCCCATTAGCATGCAAGCAGAGAGTGTGTGTGTGTGTGTGTGTGTGTGTGTCTGTTTGTGTCTTTTTGTATGTATGTGCGTGTATGTGTGCGTGTGTGTGTGTTTGTGTACACGTGTGTGTATGCGTGCCACTGTGTGCATGTGTGTGTGCTTGTGTGTGTGTGTGAACTGTGTTGTTGCATGCTGCATACTGGGAAATTAGCGGCGCCCACTAGCCAGCTAAAGCAGGGACCCTGGACAGTGTGTGTGTGTGAGTGTGTGAGTGTGTGTGTGTACCGTCTAGAATCTATTGCTACAGGTCTAAACACACACACTTGTGTGGGCTACGCTTCCAACCTCTTCAGACTCACACACATGCTGTGATGTGTAGGGGAGAAGCCAAAGGCCCAAAGGCACCGTGCTCTTGTGTGCTACTGTGTGCTGTAGTCTTTCACTGACATACTTCTGACAAAAACACACCGTTTTATTTATTTATCTTCATACTGCTTTGCCAGAGGAATAGCAGATTAACCGCTGCATTGTGTTAGAGTCACCTGGTCACCTGTGATGGCGTCCAGTGCCCGGCATTCATGTATTGTATGGGGACACCTGGTCACATACAGTACATGCTGTCATTTCAGGATGCCGTCAAAGCACAAACAGTTTCTAACTTTTAAAATAACACCGCACACACTGCTGGGAACAAGAAAGAAACAGCGATTAAAAACGGCACGAGTCAACCGACAGATCCACCTGCACAGTGCTGTTTAAAGTACAGTACAGTAGTGTAGTGTGATGTCTTCTTTTTTTAATGATATACACTTCATTCTCATTAAATATTATATATATATATATATATATATATATATATATATATATATATATATATATATATATATATATATATTCAAATATATTATGTATTGTTATATACATTTAATATTTTATTTAGAATTGAATATAAGATTGGCAAAAAACAACAAATGTTTGGTGAATGAACACAAATATACACTTATTTTTAATAATAGCATTTAGACTGAGTCTACTCTGTTCTCAATCAAATGTTATTTTTGTATCATAATAAAACTCAGATCACATTTTAACTTGTGCTTCATCTAATGTGTCGGCCAATGTAGGCAGCTCATTTATGTATTTTTAAAATCTATTTAATTTCAGCAGAAGGAAACACATTTAGCACAAATGACCCGTTGCCAGTTTGACAGCCCTTGTTACACCTGTTACTCTTATGCAAACCAGCCAGTGTAAGGTGTGTTAATGATGATGCTTTTCTATGACAGGGGGGCGGACTAGAGTCCCCATGCAAAGATTTTAACCCCACAGGGGAGGGCAGGATTGACGGAGGCTATTAGTGTGCGGACTGGTTGGCTGCCCAACATGCGTAATGCCACAGCATTGGGTTTATCTCTGCTAACGACCTAAGTGGGTGGAGGAGACACACACTAAAAGCACAGACACCTAAATGGATAGACACACACACACACACCTGTGCACTAAATGGATAGACACACACACACACACACACACACACACCTACCTGTGCACTAAATGGATAGACACACACACACCTGTGCACTAAATGGATAGACACACACACACACACACACACACACACACACACACACCTATGCACTAAATGGATAGACACACACACACCTATGCACTAAATGGATAGACACACATACACACACACACACACACACACCTATGCACTAAATGGATAGACACACACACACACCTATGCACTAAATGGATAGACACACACACACACCTATGCACTAAATGGATAGACACACACACATGTGCACTAAATGGATAGCGCGCACACACACACCTGCGCACTAAAAGGATGGAGCAGACACACACATACCTCTACAACACACTGAAGCGTGTGTGGTTGGGGTGAGGGGCGTAGTGTGTGAGTATTTAGGGGTGAATGTGTTGGCAGACAGAGTGTGAATGACCCCTCCATAATTGGGGGGTACTACCTTTTACATTTTACATTAATTACATTAATATGTCAGTACCCCAGCCCTGCTATTTTTGTGTCTTTGGGGGGTACTGGGTCTTGATCACGAGGGTATTGTGCCACCCAGAACCCCCCAGTACCCCCCATAGGAACTATGCTAGCTGAGTCCCCCAGCGCCCCCCCCCCGTGGGCACAACCCCCCCCCCTCGCCCCCTTGGGCTCTCTGGGTGTTGGGGTTTTTGTATTCACTTACTGTAAAGCGTGGTGTGGTTGCTTTACTCATTCGACAGATGTAGAGTGTGTAAAAACATTTACTTTATTTTATCAAACTTCTTTTAAC
>CM050200.1:2276798-2279298 GCA_027475355.1 Coilia nasus
CAGCGCGTGGCCGTATTCTGTCCGTATTCGTTTAGAATGCACATTAACAGATGTACACGCTCAAGTCGGTGGAAATGAGGCCTAACAGTATCATTGCATACCACAGTGTGGGAGTCTAATTTACCTTCGACTTATCGGTGTAACATTAAACCGCATCATACAGACTTATTAGGTCACACACACACACACACACACACACACACATTAAACCGCATCATACAGACTTATTCGGTCACACACACACACACACACACACACACACACACACACACATACACACACACACACAGACATTAAACAGCATCATAGAGACTTATTAGGGTAACATTAACCTGCATCATACAGACTTATTGGGGTAACATTAAACATCATACAGACTTATTAGGTCATACACACACACACACACACACACACACACATGCGCACACACCATACACACATTAAACTGCATCACAGAGACTTATTGGGGCCACATATGTGAGGTGAGCTTGCTGTACTATTTAACTGTGTGAGGTGGTTTTGCTGTCATATTTAACCATGTGAGGCGCCTCCCTGCTGGTTCCTGTGCTCCGTGGTGGGTGAATAAAGTTCCCTGAACCTGAAAAGGTTCCTGTGGAGTGAAGGGGGCCATGTGATGGGGCTGCTTCATTAGGCGGGGTGAATGGGGGGGTCCCAGGGGGGGACTTGACTCTGTGATTGACTGAATGACTTCCCCTGGGCTTAGCACACGGACATGGATCCCTTAAACAGGCAGCGAGATAGAGAGAGCGGGAGGAGAGAGAGCGAGAGATAGATAGAGAGAGGGAGGGAGCGAGGGAGCGAGAGAGACTATGCACACACACATGCACACACATGTGCGCACACACAGGCTGACATTGTGCACACACACTGCAAAAAAAGCTCCTAGGAGATAATCAGGGAGATAGCAGAGTTACAAATGACTACCTGGAAACCAAAGCCACCAGCCCTCATCTGAGAAGACCAGTAAGAGCCGACCCTAAAGGACTGGCTTTACCCCTTCTCTACCCCTCTATCTCTCCCTCTCTTTCCCTTTTTCTCTACTTCTCTTATTCTTAACCCCCTTTTTCTTTGTTTCTCTCATTCGTAACCCTCTCTCTCACTGCTTCTTTGATTCTTAACCCTCTCTCTCCTGCACTCTCTTTCTCTCTCTCATTCTCAACCCTCACTTCCTTCTGTCTTTCTCCCTCTTTCTTGTCCCTCTCTCATTCTTAACCCTCTCTATCCTTCTCTCACACACTCCTTTTTCTCTCTCATTCCTAAATCGCTCACTCTATCCTCTGCATTTCACTTATCTGCACTCGTTTTCTTCTGGACGTTTATGTTTCTCTCCAGTTTATTCCACTTTTACTCTCTCACACTGCCTTGCTCTCTTTCTCTCTCCTTGCATCTTTCTTTACCCCCTCTCTAAAAATGGCGGCCGTTGTGTGCTGTGCCTGGTTCAGTCGGGTAGCCAGCAGAGCAGAGTGAAGCAGAGTCAGGCGGAGTGAAGCGTAGTGGAGTAAAGGATAGCGGAGTGGAGTGGAGCATAGTGGAGTAAAGGATAGCGGAGTGGAGTGGAGTAGAGCAAAGCGAAGCGTAGTGGAGTAAAGGATAGCGGAGTGGAGTAGAGCATAGTGAAGCGTAGTGGAGTAAAGGATAGCATAGTGGAGTAGAGCAAAGCGAAGCGTAGTGGAGTAGAGCATAGCGGAGTGGAGTGGAGTAGAGCATAGTGAAGCGTAGTGGAGTAAAGGATAGCGGAGTGGAGTGGAGTAAAGGATAGCGGAGTGAAGCGTAGTGGAGTAGAGCATAGAGAAGCGTAGTGGAGTAAAGCATAGTGAAGCGTAGTGGAGTAAAGGATAGCGGAAAGAAGCGTAGCGGAGTAAAGGATAGCGGAGTGGAGTGGAGTAAAGGATAGCGGAGTGAAGCGTAGTGGAGTAGAGCATAGAGAAGCGTAGTGGAGTAAAGCATAGAGAAGCGTAGCGGAGTACAGGATAGCGGAGCGGAGTGGAGTAAAGGATAGCGAAGCGTAGTGGAGTAGAGCATAGCGGAGTGGAGTGGAGTAGAGCATAGTGAAGCATAGTGGATTAAAGGATAGTGAAGCGTAGTGGAGTAGAGCATAGTGAAGCATGGTGGAGTAGAGCAGAGCGAAGCATAGTGGAGTAAAGGATAGCGGAGCGGAGTGGAGTGGAGCATAGTGAAGCGTAGTGGAGTAAAGGATAGCGGAGTGGAGTGGAGCATAGTGGAGTAAAGGATGGCGGAGTGGAGTGGAGTAGAGCAAAGCGAAGCGTAGTGGAGTGGAGTAGAGCATAGTGAAGCGTAGTGGATTAGAGCAGAGCGAAGAATAATAATGGGGTGGAACATAGGTGAGCGGAGCATAGTGAAGCACAGTGGAGTAAAGGATAGCGCAGTGGAGTGGAGTAAAGCGTAGCTCAGTAAAGGATAGCGTAGTGGAGTGGAGTGTAGCTGAGCAAAGGATAGCGTAGTGGAGTTGAGTAAAGTG
>CM050200.1:2281798-2299298 GCA_027475355.1 Coilia nasus
CTAACCTAGTCTAGTTAACCTGCTAACCTAGTCTAGTTAACCCGCTAACCTAGTCTAGTTAACCCGCTAACCTAGTCTAGTTAACCTGCTAACCTAGTCTAGTTAACCTGCTAACCTAGTCTAGTTAACCCGTTAACCTAGTCTAGTTAACCTGCTAACCTAGTCTAGTTAACCCGCTAACCTAGTCTAGTTAACCTGCTAACCTAGTCTAGTTAACCCGCTAACCCGTTCTTGTGAGTGATTCAGATTCGGTTGCATGTTCCCGGCTTCAGGAAGAGAAAACCCATTTGTGTGAATGACTCATGGTGTAGTTAGGACTACACAGATTAATGGATTTGGGTTAATGGGGACCTTGGATTCTTGACTCCCGAGTTATTTAATGGATCCAGGATAAAGACCTCAGATTTGTGACTCACAACTTATTTGATAGAGGGATAGGATAATAATAATAATAATAATAATAATAATAATAATAATAATAATAATAACAAAAATAATAATAATACATTCATGCATACATACATGTATACATACATACATACTTAGAGAGATAGAGTATGAGACAGCAGATGACATTAGGGATCCAGTTTGATGACTTAGGAGGAGTTCTGGTGTGAAGATCTGTTGTGCTTTGCAGACTTGACACTCAGAGATTGTTCCGGTAAGAACTTAAACCCCGACAATTGGGCTTAGCAGCCTAATCTCCTCATGACGCTGCTCAGGCAGCTGATGGATCCCAAAGAAACACTCCTCGAAATCACTAACTAATCCCTTTTAATGATCAACACACACACACACACACACAGGTGCCACTGCATACATACACAGGTGCTTGTACACACAGACACACACACAGACACATACACACTTACAGCACTCCCCCCCCCCCCCCCCCACACACACATACACACACACACATATACACACAATTACGCCTTGAGCATCTCTCTTGACTCTCTCCCTGTGCATCTCTTCATTACGGCCTACCATTCCCAGCCCCCCTCCAGTCCTCTCTCTCTCTATCTATCGCTCTCTCTCTCTCTCTCTCTCTCCCTATCCCTATCCCTCTCTTCATTACGGCCTACCATTCCCAGCCCCCCTCCAGTCCTCTCTCTCTCTCTATCTATCGCTCTCTCTCTCTCTCTCTCTCTCTCTCTCTCTCCCTATCCCTCTCTTCATTATGGCCTACCATTCCCAGCCCCCCTCCAGTCCTCTCTCTCTCTCTATCTATCGCTCTCTCTCTCTCTCTCTCTCTCTCTCTCTCTCTCTCCCTATCCCTCTCTTCATTACGGCCTACCATTCCCAGCCCCCCTCCAGTCCTCTCTCTCTCTCTATCTATCGCTCTCCCTCTCTCTCTCTCTCTCTCTCTCTCTCTCTCCCTCTCTTCATTACGGCCTACCATTCCCAGCCCCCCTCCAGTCCTCTCTCTCTCTCTATCTATCGCTCTCCCTCTCTCTCTCTCTCTCTCTCTCTCCCTATCCCTCTCTTCATTAGGGCCTTTTTGCCATTCCCAGCCCCCCTCCAGTCCTCTCTCTCTCTCTATCTATCTCTCTCTCTCTCTCTCTCTCCCTCTCTCTCTCTCTCTCTCTCTATCTATCACTCCCTCTCTCCCTCTCTCTCTCTCTATTAGTCCCTCTCTCCCTGTTTCTCTCTCTCCCTCTCTCTCTCTCTCTCTTCATTACGGCCTTCTACCATTCCCAGACCTCCTCCAGCCCTCTCTCTCTATCTATCACTCCCTCTCTCCCTCTCTCTCTCTCTCTCTCTCTCTCTCTCTCTCTCTATTAGTCCCTCTCTCTCTCCCTCTCTCTCTCTCTATTGGTGCCTCTCTCCCTGTCTATCTCTTCATTGGGGCCTTCTACCATTCCCATCCCTCTCTCTCTCTCTCTATCTATCGCTCTCTCTCTCTCCCTCTGTCCCTGTCTCTCTCTCTCCTTCTCTTCATTAGGGCCTTCTGCTGTTTCCAGCCCTCCCCCAGCTCTCTCTCTCTATCGCTCCCTCTCTCTCTCCCTCTCTCTCTCCCTCTCTCTCTCTCCCTCTCTCTCTCTCTCTGTCTCTCTATCGCTCCCTCTCTCTCTCCCTCTCTCTCTCTCTATCGCTCCCTCTCTCTCTCTCCCTGTCTCTCTCTATCGCTCTCTATCTCGCTCTCTATCTATCTATTGCTCTCTCTCTCTGCCTCCCTCTCTCTCTCTCTCTCTCTGCCTCCCTCTCTCTCTTTCTCTCTCTCCCTCTCTTCATCAGGGCCTTCTACCGTTCCCAGCCCTCCTCCAGCCCTCTCTATCGCTCCCTCTGTCTATCCCTCTCTCTCTCTCTCTCTATCGCTCCCTCTGTCTCACACTAGTGGAGGATGAGACTCTAGTGGTACTGATGAGACACTAGTGGAGGATGAGACACTAGTGGTACTGATGAGACACTAGTGGAGGATGAGACACTAGTGGAGGATGAGACACTAGTGGTACTGATGAGACACTAGTGGAGGATGAGACACTAGTGGAGGATGAGACACTAGTGGAGGATGAGACACTAGTGGTACTGATGAGACACTAGTGGAGGATGAGACACTAGTGGTACTGATGAGACACTAGTGGAGGATGAGACACTAGTGGTACTGATGAGACACTAGTGAAGGATGAGACACTAGTGAAGGATGAGACAGTAGTGGTACTGATGAGACACTAGTGAAGGATGAGACTCTAGTGGAGGATGTGACACTAGTGGTGCGGATGAGACACTAGTGGAGGATGAGACACTAGTGGTACTGATGAGACACTAGTGGAGGATGAGACACTAGTGGAGGATGAGACACTAGTGGTACTGATGAGACACTAGTGGTACTGATGAGACACTAGTGGAGGATGAGACAGTAGTGGTACTGATGAGACACTAGTGAAGGATGAGACTCTAGTGGAGGATGTGACACTAGTGGTGCGGATGAGACACTAGTGGCGGATGAGACACTAGTGGTACTGATGAGACACTAGTGGAGGATGAGACACTAGTGGAGGATGAGACAGTAGTGGTACTGATGAGACACTAGTGGAGGATGAGACACTAGTGGAGGATGAGACACTAGTGGAGGATGAGACACTAGTGGTACTGATGAGACACTAGTGGAGGATGAGACACTAGTGGAGGATGAGACACTAGTGAAGGATGAGACACTAGTGGAGGATGAGACATTAGTGGAGGATGAGACACTAGTGGAGGATGAGACACTAGTGGTACTGATGAGACACTAGTGGAGGATGAGACACTAGTGGAGGATGAGACACTAGTGGTACTGATGAGACACTAGTGGAGGATGAGACACTAGTGGAGGATGAGACACTAGTGAAGGAGGAGACACTAGTGGAGGATGAGACATTAGTGGAGGATGAGACACTAGTGGAGGATGAGACACTAGTGGTACTGATGAGACACTAGTGGTACTGATGAGACACTAGTGGAGGATGAGACACTAGTGGAGGATGAGACACTAGTGGTACTGATGAGACACTAGTGGAGGATGAGACACTAGTGGTACTGATGAGACACTAGTGGAGGATGAGACACTAGTGGTACTGATGAGACACTAGTGGAGGATGAGACACTAGTGGAGGATGAGACAGTAGTGGTACTGATGAGACACTAGTGGAGGATGAGACACTAGTGGAGGATGAGACACTAGTGGTACTGATGAGACACTAGTGGAGGATGAGACACTAGTGGTACTGATGAGACACTAGTGGAGGATGAGACACTAGTGGAGGATGAGACACTAGTGGTACTGATGAGACACTAGTGGAGGATGAGACACTAGTGGAGGATGAGACACTAGTGGAGGATGAGACACTAGTGGTACTGATGAGACACTAGTGGAGGATGAGACACTAGTGGTACTGATGAGACACTAGTGGAGGATGAGACACTAGTGGAGGATGAGACACTAGTGGTACTGATGAGACACTAGTGGAGGATGAGACACTAGTGGTACTGATGAGACACTAGTGGAGGATGAGACACTAGTGGTACTGATGAGACAGTAGTGGAGGACGTGAGAGACTCTGCACTGCTCTCTTCTGCTCTGGCCGCATGCGCATGCGCATGTGCTGATGTGAGTATGAGTGAGGGTGGGTTAGTTAGCTGATGTGTGTGTGAGGGTGGGTTAGTTGGCTGGTGTGTGTGTGTGTGAGGATGTGTTAGTTAGAATATGGTGTGTGTGTGTGAGTGTGGGTTAGTTAGCTGGTGTAAGTGTGTAAGGGTTAGTTAGCTGGTGTGTGTGTGTGTGTGTGTGTGTGAGGGTGGGTTAGTTAGCTGGTGTGAGTGTGTGTGTCAGAGGCTTAGTTGGTTAGCTGGTGTGTGTGTGTGTGTGAGGATGGGTTAGTTAGCTGGTGTGAGGGTGGGTTAGTTAGTTGATGTGAGGTTGGGTTAGTTGGCTGGTGTGTGTGTGTGTGTGTGTGTGTGTGTCTGTATGTGTGTGTGCATGTGTGAGTGTGTGTGAGTGTGTGTGAGAGTGGGTAAGTTAGCTGGTGTGTGTGTGTGAGTGTGTGTGAGGGTGGGTTAGTTAGCTGGTGTGTGTGTGTGTGTGTGTGTGTGTGTGTGAGTGTGAGAGTGGGTTAGTTAGCTGGTGAATGTGTGTGAGGGTCGGCCATGCCAGTGCAGGCGTTAATAATATTGTCTTCCTATGAGTGTCATATGTGACAGCATGTGTGTGTGTGTGTGTGTGTGTGTGAGGCGTTAATAATATTGTCTTCCTATGAGTGTCATATGTGACAGCATGTGTGTGTGTGAGACAAACTCCAACAGGCCCACGCATTTCATGCCCAATAGGTGTGCGCCATTATGGCCGTTATGTGCCTGACTACACACACACACACACACACACAGACACACACACACACATACGGCAGTCACGGCCGTCACAGCGTCTGAGCGCGCCTGAAAGGACTCACGGAGCGCCACGGACAGGCAGGATGAAAGAGGAACAGACACACACAGTCCCTGTCTTTCTTTCACACACACACACACACACACACACACACACACACACACACACACACACACACACACACACACACACACATTAAAGGGAAAGTAGATAGACAGAGGGGCATGGAACAGAGTGGGAAAAAGGACAGAGAGATAGAGAGATGGACCCCACAGCAGTTCGTGTGTGTATGTGTGTGTGTGTGTGTGCACGTGCGTGTGTGTGGGTGTGTGTTTTGTCCTGGCCCCAGCAGGCACCCTCTGTGTCTTCTGCCGGCTCGGTGGGGCTTTGTGGGGAGTGTGGGCCCCATGTGTGTGTGTGTGTTTGTGTGTGTATCTGTGTGTGTGTGTATCTGTGTGTATCTTTGTGGGAGAGTGGGCCCCGTGAATGGGGGCCCTTCTCGGCCGACGGCACTTGGCATCGCCCCCGTGTTTATTGTGAAGTCTCTCCTTGTGTGTGTGTGTATGTGTGTGTGTGTGTGTGTTTGTGTGTTTATTCTAAAGTCTCTCCTTGTTTGTTTGTGCGGCGCGCTCATTGTCACCGCTCGCTCTTGACGGCTGGTTAGTAGCTGCCGGGAACAAGGAGCCTCTTTCACTCACCACAGCAGGTGCAGAGGATTTCCCCCTGAGTGTGTGTGTGTGTGTGTGTGTGTGTGTGTGTGTGTGTGTGTGTGTGTGTGTGTGTGTGTGTGTGTGTTGCTGAGACCTGTTTGCTTGGGTCTGGAGGATTTGCACACACACTACTGTCTCTGACACACACAGGCACACACACACATACACACATACACACATACACACACACACACAGACACACACAAATTATACTCTATAAGAATTAGAGATAAAAAAATGGATGAAAGCTTTAATGATTTAAGGGAAACAGATCCACAGAAAAAGGCCACATATTATAAGGTCTAATATTGAAAAAGGCCACATATTATAAGGTCTAATATTGGAAAAGGCCACATATTATAAGGTCTAATATTAAAAAAGGCCACATATTACAAGGTCTACTATTAAATAGGGACACATATTATAAGGTGTAATATTGAAAAACGCCACATATTACAAGGTCTAATATTAAAAAGGGACACATATTATAAAGTCAAATATTGAAAAAGTGGGTTGTTTTTTCCCCTTGTCTAGAATCGCTGCTCCTAATTTTATTTTATATAGACGTTAATAATGTCACTGACATCTTACATGTGTAGGCTCGAATAGCTGTTTTATTAGCAAAACAATGCTGTATGTACAGCCTCAAAAGTAATACAATAAGTGTAATTTACAATTATTCATTTTTAATGACATTCCGTTTCGAAATCGTTCCCAGGATTCTGACGGACGACAGCGTGATGTATCTGAAGTCCACTTACCCGGGATCTTCAAAGGGACGGTGGGGGGCTATTTGGATTGAGGTTAGATTGACAGTTTGCTGTGTGCTGGACATTTTTCACAAGGCTAATTTCCCATGCCGATTGTGTCACCGCTGAGAACTTAATTAACCTTTCAGAACAGTTTAAGTCGGTGATTGACAAGTGTCCGTTGCAGTTAATTGGTCATTTGTTTGGAGTGAAGATGTAGACCACGACTAGACTGAAACGTGGTGCTTTTGTTGTCGAAGCTTTCGAGGTGTCACAAAAAGACAGGGGGGTCGTTAACGTTAGACTGCGCGCACAGCAGTAGTTTACTGCCAAATCCACGAGACCAGTAGCTGAGCTACACACTATTCATAAACGTCGGAACGTTTACATCCACTTCATTCCATATGAATTTATCCTCAGCTGGTGTTTATGGGATTTCCAAGTAGGCTATTCCGCGGTAACAGATCTATCGTCTCCCTCTAGTGGAGGAAGTACGACAAGGCCAGGTGGACTAAAATGTGATTTAATGGCATTTTAGCATAGAAGGACATTAAATGCAACCGATAAGACCCACCGGTAGTTGGGCAAGTTATTCCTGTCAGTAGCCAATTCGAAATATCGAACGTCAGAAAGTTTCTTTAGGGGCTTGGTCTAATTTTGGGATAGATAACAGACCTCTTTTAAAACTATGGTCATGAGGTCATGCCCCTTTATTTTGATGTTCATTATGAAAGGCGAACATTTAGGTGCTGTGCATCAGAAACTGTGAATGAGCCGTTAAACGAGTGGAAAGACAATTTTGGAGCAGAAGCGCCGTCCCGTGGAGAGAACTGACCACCACAACCAGGACTACTCTATTTCCTGATCAAACGTTGCTTTGTCGGCGTGTCAAAGTTTGGTTAAACTACTTGCTGACATTTTAACGTAGATTTTTAGACATGTTACATCACCAGGAATGTTTTTACACCATGTAGCTTGAGTACAATAAATTGAAGTGTGGGTGGGCACGACATTAAAACTGAAGGGCTTACAACACGGTACTGTGCAGACTGAAAATAACCAGAATGCAGCAGAAAGCATTAAACAAAGGTTTACAAGTTAGAACGCCCAGCGTCGGCCAGTAGTGTACGTAGGGGGTCTACTGTTTGTAGGAGTTGACAGATAACAAACCAAGCAGGTCACCGTTTTCAGGAAGGCTACTGTTATCACAGTGTAGTAAAATATACTGTTGAAGGAAAACTGAATGTTAAAGACGTTTGGTTAAACATGAAATTTTTCTTTATTTGTGGAAAATTCTGCTCTTTGCCGTGCCAGGTTTTAACCTGCCGTGACCCGGATTCGAACCGGGGTTGCTGCGGCCACAACGCAGAGTACTAACCACTATACGATCACGGCGCGCTACCGAGCAGATGACGTCGGAAGGGAACATTCAGGCATATATTGTTACCAGTTCTTTTTCAGTTGTTTTTCTTGCAACCGGATCTGTTGAACGTCGCTGTTAAAATACGCCAAAATGTTTAAAAATAAGTTAAATAAAATGCTATTTAAACACATAACAAAAATATATGTGTTATATAAACCCGACTAAAGGCTTATTTGAACTTTCTTAAAATAACTGAACTGACCTACTTTTAGTGACTGCGGTTGTTCAAATAGGCTTAGATAATTAGGTAATAAATGAATAAACTACAAGCAGCTTAAAATTTCATCTGTCAGTGACTGTTTGCTGTCATAGTCGCTTTTGTTAAAGATCAGGAGGTATTTCAACCTATGGCCTAAAAATATTCTTATTACTAACTGTCTTAAAAGACTTAAACAAAGCAACAGTAAAAAGCCAAACCCTGTTGGACTGAGATGGTAGTTGTCGGTGCTAATTTCACTAAACTGGATGTAATTTGCTTCAGTAACATATTGCAGTATTTTAAAAGACCACCAGTCATGCCACAATAGAGGGCACTGTATATTAAACCAGGTTTCTTAACTGGTGGGTCGGGACCCAAAAAACTTGGGTTGCGACGTAATGGTGATGGGAAATCGTGGGTCCCCAGGCCACACCGGTTAAGAACCACTGTGTTAAAGATTTAATAGGCATCCATCATAGAATTTTTTTACCCCCATTTGGCTTTATAACTGCTTCAGTAGTGGAGAGAGGCTGTACAGTTGGACCTGTTTGATAGACTTTGTCTCTCCTTCTCTCTCTCTCTCTCTCTCTCTCTCTCTTTCTCTCTCTCTCACACACACACACACACACACACACACGTGTTACCTTACACAGCCCTCATAGACCCGCTGAACCCCAGTACGGTGTGTGTGTTTATTTGGGAGCCTCCTCTCCTAACTGGGCCTCAGGGTCACACACACATTGATCTATTTATGCCACTCTGTCACTGTCTGTCTCTGGGTGAAATCTCCCTGGTTACGCCGTCTGTGGTGAAATCTCCCTGGTTACACCTGGTTACGCTTGGTTACGGTGTCTCTGTGGTGAAATCTCCCTGGTTACGTTCTCTCTGCGGTGAAATCTACCTGGTTAGACCTGGTTATGCCTGGTTACGCTGTCTCTGTGGTGAAATCTTCCTGTTTACGCTGCCTTGCTCCAATAGGCCCTATGCAGAAAGCCTTTTCCCATGTAAGCATTTTATTTAGCCCACACAATACTCAGAGCGGGGCATCCTGGCATTCCTGGTATTCCAGTCTTCTTCTGCAGTCTGTGTCACAGTTCCTCAGAATTCTGCAAAATGGAAAGCTTATGTTCATGTTATGTCCAATCTCCAATTATGTCCAATCTCCATATTCAAGCAACAATAATGCTTGAATATGGAGATTTCTTCGTTGATATATGGAGGCCATATCGTAAATGTTTGTAATGAATATAGAAGCCATATTTCAAATGTTTCTAATATATATAGAAGCTATGTTCTGAATGTCCATAATGTGCAGGACAAACATTTTCAAATCCATGTTCATACAAGTTCTTGGAGGGTGTGTCTCCAATGATTTGATTTGTGTCCTCTATTGTAAGTGGCTTTGGATAAAATCATCTGCTAAGAATAATGTAATGTAGTGTCTATTTTAGATTATATAAATTGTAGAAATTATGAGAAGAGTTAAAGCTTTGGAGCTGACAGAGCCAAAGAATAGATGCGCCCAAGTTCAATATGACATCCTCAATATGAGACCCTCTCAAACATATAAAATAGTGAAAATGCCATAGAATAGGACCTTGTGATTTGCGCAAATGTTGGCTATGGAGGCTCGTTATAATGTAGTGGCGGACAAGGCACTCTTGTGGGGCAAGAATAACACAGAGGTAATTGTGTGCTTAATTGGAGGCATTCAGGGACGTGAGAGGCTTCCCAAAAAGGCCCGGACCGCCACTTCGCACCCTTTACACACCCCTCACACACACACACGCACATACACACACACAGACACACACACATGCGCACACACACACACACACAAAGACAAAAGAGAGCTCGCCAGCCTTATGTATTTATTTTTTAGAGCGGGAGAGATGCGATACAAGGAGGCGATTGTGCTCCTGCATGTGCACCTCCTCTCTGCTCCTCTGTGTGTCAGTCGGGGTTGGGGGGGGGGGGGGGGGTGTGGAGAGGAGGAGGGGGAGGGGGAGGGTGTCCCGGTGTACCACTGCTCCTCTGAGGAGCACTGGAGACCCAAGATCGCTGGAGACTAAAGATGTCTGGCTCACGTTTCCACGGCTGCTGCTGGAAGAGAGATTGCTCTTTGGAGCGCTGCAGGAATGTGGACGATTGCCCGAGTTCCTCCGCCTTATCTCCGACACAGATACTCACACAGAGATTTTACCTATTTATTTATTTGTTTGTTTAGGTCTTTATTTGTTTGTTTAGGAAAACGAGGAATGCGATATAAAACTAGAGAAGGCATAGTTTAAGCGCTCCATACTGTTGGCTACAGTCAGCCAGGGACAGGGGACTCTGGTCGTACAGACACCAGGGCCCTCGTGATATAAAATCTCACACGGCAGACGCTGTTTCTTATCACTTTATTGTTCCCGCGCTCCAGCACAACACATGATATTTACGACAACCAGGGCATGATGGGATAGACGCCAGTCCTGACATTTTATTCGCTATCTGGCTAGAACAATTCCAAATTATAGAATTTCAGGCATATTACTGAGAGGACAAAAATGCCTTTTACAGATATCCTGGGGTCAAACAAATGTCACCTTCCTGGTCCTGCACACGTTAGTTTGCCATGGTGGTGAGGTGACAGGAGTGGAGGCCTTGGACTGTCCTGCGGTGCCGGCGGGACAAACAGTGCTGTGTGGCCAGTGCTCTGGAAAAAAGGGTTCAAAACGGGTTAAGTTCCGCACGCACGCTGTAAGCTGTGCCCACCACCCTCTCTGCGTCCCTCACACCTGCATGGGTGCCTAATCCGCCAAATCCGCTCCGCACCGCATTTGCACTTTCATTCCAAATGCCATTTTATTTACAGGTCCGTTTCATTACTATTCCTTCTCAAATTCCAAATGTCAAATTATGTCAAATTCATGTCAAATTCTAAATGTCAAATTATGTATTCTGCATCAAAGTCTATATTCCATTTCACATTCTATTTCAAATGCTGCATTCCATTTGAAATTCCATGTCAAATACTGTGTGGATTTGTGCTGGACTATATAAAAAATGCTGTCATTTCTAGAAGATAAATCTACTAAGGTTTGGTTTGCCGGCCATGAAAAATACTGAGGAACTACATATACTATTAAAGCCATCGGTGGTACATTTGGATGCATGTGTTCAAAAAAAAAAAAGGGGTTTTCTGTGTGTGGGTTCTGCAATACATATTTTGTAAAATAAAAATGAATGCCATAATGTTAAAAATGGTGAGATAAATATAAGTGTCATATATGAAGTGAATACATTCTGGAAATGTGTGGAAACAGCCATAATCATAACTCAAAACAATATCCTAGCAGCAGTTTTGTGTGTATTTGGAAATGAGAATAATGTTACCCTGAATTATTCCTGTAGGGTGTAGCAGGTGCCAGTTTTTGGAGAAAATGAAACTCATATTAGCCACTTTCACCTTTACTTTAATGTGGACAAGTGCTTTGATTTATTAATACATTTTACACCAATTATAAATAACAAAAGAACTGTGTTATATTTTTTCATCAGAAAGTCTGAATGGAAATCCAAAATCAAACATATTCTCCTTAGCCCATACATTTGAAAACCTACATCCTAAAATAATATGCTGTTTAAAGACACTTAGCTGTTAACAGAAAAAATGCAATTAATTGTCCAGCTCCCATATGTAGGGAAACTGGAGTGGCGAGAACTGCAGCCAGTCTGATTGAAATATGTTTAATGATCGAAAAGCTTACATTTAAATACATACTGGAATGCTTGGCGTCTGCATCTTATTTTGACATTTTGTTGTTTTAACTAAATTGAATTACGTTACAAAGACTTTGGAATTTAATTTCTAAATGTACACACACATTAATACGCAGGTGGTTTTGCCTCATGATCTGCCATACTGCCAACACTTATTAACGTTGTATATTATTTTAACACGTTTTTAATCATCGCTCAGCATATGCGGAATGGCGGAATACAAGAATAATAATAATCAGGGGGAGAAAGTTAAATAGTCCTCGTTCCTGTAAAACAGTTTTAATGGTTGGTTGGTTTTTTAAGCGTCGCCGATTTCCCTTTTAGTGGTGAAGAACTCTTTAAAGTCAACGGTGCGCGTCCGTGTGCTCATGCAGATTCTGCGCAGACTGCAAGTCTGTGGAATGCTACCTTTACGTAACACTCAAACCTATCTGCGACATTGTGAATCCAGCTATGTGGAAAGACGCAGTCGCTGTCATTAATCACAATGTAAAGTAGACAACAATCAACTTGCACTTACGTCAGTGACTGAAGTTCTGCTTAGAAACCTGCGCACACTTCACTTTTCCAAAGTCACGAAAAAGTCGTGAAAAGAGTGTTGCACTGTACAGTGCAAAACAGGCTGGATTCCCACTCGATATTCAGAAATGAAGGTGTTCAGCTGTTCACATCCTGCTCACTTCGGAGGCTGTCTTGTTTGCGTTTAACCTTCGAGTCGTTCGCCTGAGAATACGTCTCAGAAGTAGGATAGTGTTGTGCAACTTTGGAAGCAGGTTTTATTTTGGTGCCTCGTAGCCTACTCCACCTCCCGACGACGCCTTTCCAAAGCCTTTTTGTTTCACCTTTTGGAAGCCAAGTCTCGGCTTTTGCTATCGACTCAAGACTCAAGCGAACGACTGCTTAAATATGAAGAGGAATAAAAGTGGCCGCCTACTTGCAAATTAATATCCACTTTCTTTCCTAAACGCGTGTGCTTGGTGCGGGCGTCGAACGCTTGTTTGTCCTGGACTCATGCATGTTCTGTACAGTATGTTCGCAAATCCTGTGTCACTGTGCGTGTCATTCCGTGCTCCATGTAACACAAGTAGTAGCCAAAACACACTAAATGTATTCGAATGGATAGGTGTGTTCACTTGCTGAGCACACGAGAGCTCGTGTGAATTATTTGAGTGTGTGTGTGTGTGTGTGTGTGTGTGTGTGTATCCTTTGCACATGTCTGTGCGTGTGAGACAGGTTCTGCGCAATTGCATCTGCGCTGTGTTTGCCCTAATGTATCTTTGAGTAATGTAACTGAGTCCTAGTAGTGCTTCACTATTGCAGCCTGCCTACCTTAACAGAGTGAGGGGTGAAAGAGTCATATTGAATTCAACAATAAAATTAATATAATTAATATAATTAATATAATTAACATAACTCATTAGAACACGTGATAAAACACAGTCTTGTACCTCTGCCCCCTTCCCAGCAATTGCAAAAATATAGGCCTACAAATATATACAAATACCCAAAGGGTTGCAATATTTTTAGACTTGAGCAGATATGAACAGAAGTCACCCTAGATCCAGTATGTTCCAGGAAAAGCAGGTTATGGGATATGTAGTGCAGCATCTGTGCTGTGAAATGGCATTATACTTACTGGCAATGCGCATACTGCCATTGTTCCTTGCACGACACAAAAGAGTTTTGTAGTCCAAGTGTTCCCGCTCAGGGAAACTTAAGGCACATTTCCCTCCTGGTGTGTTCTCTCTCCTACTGGCAATATTAATCAGTGTGCAATAACTTGCATAATTTAATGTGCAATGTCACCCATAAAGAACCCCTCCTATCTCTACCTCCGAACTGTGCACCTCACCCCATCCCCCCTTCTGTCCTTATCTTCTCTTGCACCAATACTTACTTCTTTTTATTCTATGTTGTAAATATCCTACATTCATGTCTGCACTGAGTTGAGGTGCTTTAAATCTCATTGTGCATGTGTATAGTGTACATTGTACATGTGTATAGTGACAATAAAAGGCATTCTATATTCTATTCTATTCTATTCTGATCTATTCTATTCTGTTCTTCTATTCTATTCTATTCTATTCTATTCTGATCTATTCTATTCTGTTCGGATCTATTCTATTCTATTCTATTCTATTCTGATCTATTCTATTCTATTCTATTCTATTCTGATCTATTCTATTCTGTTCTGATCTATTCTATTCTATTCTATTCTATTCTATTTTGTTCTATATGTTGGAGAAAAAAGCCTCCTTGCATATTCTACATTACTTCGTCTGATAGGCTGGCTGGTACACTCAGTAATGTGTATTCAATTTAGGTGTGTGTGTGTGTGTGAGAGAGAGAGAGAGTCTGTGTGTGACCATTATTTTGTGTCTCAATTGTTGCTACTCCAGTGAGTTTGGGAATCACTTGTAGATGATTTACACAGTCATTTGGCCACAGCATCACACACACACTCACGTGAGTCCCAAGCTCCTACCCCACAGTGGTTTATGGGGCTGTGTGTGTGGCGAAGGAGTGTGTGTGTGTGTGTGTGAGATGATATGATCTATAGACTATCTTAAGTGCCGATCTGTGACTATGGCTGGAGTGGTCTGGACAAATGCCATGCTGTGGCTTGTGGCAGCGGTGTGATGTGGCGCTCTCTCATGCAAGATGACTTCTGGGTTGCCTGGTCATGAATCTGGCTTTGGCATAGAGCTGCTGATGTGCCCGATAGACACACTAGTGTGGCCAAATAGGGTCAGCATGACTGAATTCTGCTTAAAATACACATGGGTGGGTGGCTGTATTAAATAATTGCCTCATGTTTGTTCACTGCCTTCTTTTTGTAGTTGAGGTTAAGTCAGCAGCTCCTCTTCATGATGTTGGCTTGTGCCGCTTTCACAGAAATAAAATCCCCGGGGTTCAAAATTACTCTGAGCTCCCTGGCCTATCTTGCAGCGCGTGTTTCAACTTCGGCCGGCCCCGCCGCTGATTGGCCGCAGCCTGTGTTAATATGCAAATGCTCGCGCTGGCTGCCGAGCGGAAGTGAGTGGCCTTTAGAATGCCACGGTCCGCCGTCCTCGTGGCCAATCAGAGCCCGAGATTCTAGTCCAAGTGCGCAGCTCCCTTTGGCTGGCGCACGCAGCTGCGCCGACCGCCAGTCAGAGAAAGTAAAGGGCGCAGACCTGCCCCGTTCCAAAAGCTCAGCCTCTTCTGGATCTCGTTCAACTCAAGAAGCAAAAACCTATCCAAAAGTCTGACTTACAGAGGAAGCAAGATAAAAAAAAATCCGAGGTGCTCGCTGACTTGATTTTACCGCCCGTCTGCCAAGAATTCTCTTCCGGTGTTGATTTTTTTTAAAAGAACTACATCGAGAAAAGAAAAAAAGCACAATTTGAACTTGAGAAATGTGAAGGTACCGGCTTCTCTTTCACGCCGTTTCCAGGATCCCCGTTTAAATCCATGCAATACAGTGCAATGGTACGTGACCACGGCATGAGTCCATGCTTTACTATTATGAAATGAAATGGTGTGTATTTCTGTGACTGTTTTGCCTTCATGTGTGCGGTGGGACAGCAGCAGCCGTCCCATGCCAGCACAGCCTCCGGTCGGGACGGGACGGGACGGGGGGCACTGGTTGGCTTTTGGGCTGTTTATGTTGGTTGCTGGCAGCTCTCTTATGTGGGTCATATCGGTGTGTCAAGAGTCGGCGGCGGTGGAGTGAGTTTTCGCAGAGAGAGAGAGAGAGAGAGAGAGAGACAGAGAGAGAGAGAGAGCGCTGCACTTGGCATTTGTCCTGAGCTCGAGAAGTCTCCCTCCTGCATGTTTGGCAGGGCACCTCTCGTGCACATTGTCGTGCTGCACGGATACAGAGGGAAAGTCGCCCTCGAGCTGCTCTCGAAATATAACGACAGGCTATTTGAGCAAACCTCTCCCCTTTCACGTGCCTACAGTGTGCAGGTCTACCTCGGGTGTGCGCTCGCGGTTCACTTTCAGCTCCCAAACGACACTTATATATTTTTTTTCTCTGCTCGAAACATGTCTGGTTGTGCTGACGGCAGAGTCGGCAGTGTGTTGCAATGCTGGTGCGAGAGTCTTGTTGAGCCCCCTGGGCTGGGGTAGCTGCAGTGCCCTATTGAGATTCAGGCGACGGGCTTCGGATAATAAAAGTCATACTTACGCACAGTGGGGTTAGCGCTTGGCAACTCGCGAGCGGGGGCAAAAGGGGGTGGGGTTGAGAAGTCGGCCTTGACTTAGACACGAGATGCCGATGTGACGTGATGTGAATCATTATCAGGTTCGCGGACTGGCCGGTCTTTCTCCTTCCTTCCTCAGCGGGCCACGGCGGTTACAGCCCGCGCCAAGGTGGGGGCTTCCAAGTCCCTACCCATTGCCTCTGTGTTAGGCTGCGCGGTGTCAAAGTTACACTTACAAGTGTAAAATAAATTTTGAGGGGTTTAACTATCACAATAATTCGTCTACTTATATTCATTACTCTCCCTAATTTAACAGACACACCCCATCAAAATCAATAGTTATATTTAGGATCCCTAGTTCAGTCTATAGTGAATCATGGACATACATGGAAGCCCAGCCGTGTGTGTGTGTGTGTGTGTGACTGGTCCGGTAGTCTGCAGACTGAAAACTTGAAGGCGCAGCCATGCATTGAATCGGCCTTCCACCCCATTGTTGTGTGCCAAGTTTTTTTCCTTCTCCCGTTTGGCCGCGCAAATATTTCCCTCTAATTGTGTCATTTCCAGGTCTTGCCAGGTGAACATTTCACCACGCTGCTATGTCACATCCTACCCACGCCGCTCGTTTTTAAACAACCCAGCAGCACTGTTGCACCAACAGGGTCGCCCTTAGTTACCACTCAGACAGAGGGGGTATATTCAGATATTTAGGGAATCAATAAGACGTGTTCTGCGTGTACACTCGCAGTGTTTCTGACTGGTTGTGTGTGTTTTAATGACATCTCAGATATTATATTAAGGGGACCAACCTGGTCCTGATGTGGCACGCGCCCTCCAAGCCGGCTACTCTGTGCGCAAAACATGACCATATTCTCAGACTAGGGGATTATATCAGCACGTGTTACGATTCCCATCAGAATACACACAAAAGCCTATATGCAGTCGGTGTCGACACTTCAGGCCCTGTGTTACACCATACAGGGAGAAATGTAGGTTTGAATTCTCTATGACTGTCCCAGAACGGGCTCGGTATAAGCGGAAATTTCCCCCAAGGCGCACGGGGCTAGCTCCAGGCCTCGTTTCAACTTGTGTTCAGCTGGGCCAAAGTCTTCATCCTCCCCTGCGCGCGTGTCCACTCGGGAGGAGGAAGGAGCCCCCGTGTGTGGCGTTATATGTTTCGGATGGAGGGGTAGAGGAGAGAGAAGGTGGGCGCGAGAGATGGAATGCGTGTGCTGCTGGAAGAGGAGGAGTGTATGACTGTGTAATTAAATGAAAGAAAAAAATCGTGAGACTGATTTGTCAAGATCGAACTGACTGGAGGGTGTTACTGGTGTTTGATATTATATCGAGTTTGGAAGTCAAACAACGCAGGATAAGAAATTTGGCGCCTGCCTAATGATCATATTGCACTTGTGATCGAGTTTTATTTTCTGATTCGCGTGGCTCCAACTCGGGCCATTCCTCGATTGTAGTGGCGCTATTTTCTGCTGTTCATTTCCCGAGATTAACCGAATCCTATCTGATGCATCCGGCTTGTGTGAAGTTCATCTGCTTGGATCTTCTGTTCGCCTGAGCCGCGCAGGGAACAGGACGTATACGCGTAGAG
>CM050200.1:2311798-2313085 GCA_027475355.1 Coilia nasus
GGCCGCAACGGGCAGGACTATGGGCACCGTGTGAGTGTGTGTGTGTATGTGTGTGTGTGTGTGTGTGAGTGTGTGTGTGTGTGTGAGCCGCAGGATTAATAGGGGGCGGCCACGGCAGGCACAACGGCGGGCAACGCGAACCAGGCTCTGTGTGTGTGTGAGTGTGTGTGTGTGTGTTTGTGCCACTGAATGGGACAAGGGGGCACTTAGCCCTCTTGTTTTTTTTCTGTGCGGAACTCCGCTAAGCTAGACAGAACCTGCCATGGCACCCTTGTGTATGGCCAGATGAATGCCAGCCCTGTGTGTGGGTCTGTGTGTGTTTGTATGTGTGTTTGTGTGTCTGTTTGTGTGTGTCGGTGGGGGCTGGGCAGAGGGGGCAGGGGGAATGTGTGAATGTGTGTGTGTGTGTGTGTGTCTGTGTGTGAGGGTAGGCAAACGGCGTGGGGGTGGCAGAGGAGGAGGTGTGTGTGTGTGTGCGTGTGTGGGTGAGGGTGGGCAAGGGAGGGTGGGGGGTGGCAGAGGTGGTGTGTGTGTGTGTGTTGTGAGGGTGGGCATGATGCCATGTCCTACCCCCTACGCTTTCAAACGCTTCTGGCAGCCATTGTGCCCACTGCCGCTCAGACTGGTGGTCCGTAAGGGGGTGGGGGAGGGTGGCAGGGGCTGGGAGGGTGATGCCTGGGGGTCGTCTGTGCCCCTTTTATGCCCACGACGTCCAACACGACCCATCTTTCGTCTCCCCTATTGCGCCTTTTATGACGGAGGGATTGAGCAAACTGAACAGCACTGTGAGCATTTTCCCATCTCAGGGTGTGTGTGTGTGTGTGTGTGTGTGTGGGGGGGGGGGGGTTCTAGCCGTGGCAAGGGATGCTCTGACCTTACTGAGCGCGCTCCTCGCCCCCCCTCCTTTGCACGCTCACTCGCTCGCTCGTTCGCTAACGACGGGACGGGCGCTTTTGTGTCTCTGGCGATGTTGGCGGCACTCCACGCTAGCTCAGCAGCACAATGGGCCTCTCATGGCACACACACACACACACACACACACACACACACACACACACACACACACACACACAGCCTCTCATGGACGCCCCGCAAACCAGGCCAGCCGCCGCCACAGAAACAAACAAAAAAAGACAATTAAAAAAAAAAAAAACAGAAGAAAAGACAAAAAGCGTTACGCCGGCCGGCCGTCTCCCTCTAATTTCTACGCATCTTTATTATTTTAAACGTCATTCTTCATTATTAGTCGCGCGAGTCTACATAGTGATGTTACATCACTATGTATAG
>CM050200.1:2313209-2318209 GCA_027475355.1 Coilia nasus
CTATACATAGTGATGTTGCTGAAGTGGAGAAAAGTAATATAGAGTTGTAAGGTTATTGCAGCGTGTTAATTTCAAGGTGAGTCGATGACTGTTAGCATTACCACATTACCAATCATTTCAATGAGCTAGTTCGTTAGCTTGTTACAGGAACACTGAAATAAGAATTTGTTGTCATCAGACAATGTCATTTTAGTGACAGCCTAGTCAAATTCATGTGACATTATATAGTGCTTGCAGTATTTCTTGTGTGACAGTAAATTAGCCTTCCCATGGGAGTTTTGGCTCTTTCAACTCACCAAGTGCAACGAGTTTTTTGTTCTATTTGTGCCAAAAACATTTTATTAAAAGTGTTATGTTTCCACCAGCCTTCTGGGACCAAAATTTAGCTTCAGATCTTCCTAGAATGCACCATTTTAGCTCTAGAAAAAAAAACAATTTCCCAGGGTGCATGCCCACCAATCCTCCTAGCTACCGTGCCACCACGTCATCGTATTTACATCAAAAATTTAAACCCTTCTTTTTATTTCTGGGGAAAAGACTGTTTGCTTATATGTGCATATGTGTGTGAATGTGTCTGGGCCTATTCTAATCTCTCCAATCTTACTAATCTCTCTATTTTTCGCCCTCTCTCCCTTCTCTCTGTCTTTCTCTCTCTCTCTCTCTCTTTCTCTCTCTCTCTCTCCCCCTCTCTCTCTCGCACTCTCTCTCTCTCGCACTCTCTCTCTCGCACTCTCAGCCTCTCTATTCCCTATATCCCTGTTTAGCACACGTTAACTGCCCAAGCAGCAGTGAATGGGGCCATTGGCGTTGCTGAGGGGACCTTGGATGGCTGCGCACGTGGGCACACAGTCACCACTGTGCACGCTATGCTAGGTTACGCTAGGCTATGCTAGACTATGCAATGCTACGCTATGCTATGCTACGCTAACACCCTCACCTGCCGGCTGCACTGGGGACCGGCTAACGCTAATGCTATGGAAATTGGTAGCACATGTGGCTAATAAATCAGCGGTGCCTTGGAGTAGCTTTATCTGGTGGCACACACACACACACACACACAAGCACACCCAAGCGGGGCGTGTGCCTGGCAGGTTAATTAAGAGCCAGCTAGCGCGGGAGAGGCCCTGGCACGCCTAGCGCTCCCTCGCTCACTCGCTCCAGCTCCAGCACCAGCCGAGCTGAGCCTCCTGGAAGCCATGCTGGGCAGTGAGAGGACTGGGGAGCAGCACAGGGGTGTAATTCTGCCCCCCCTCCAAAAACAAGCAGTGGAAGCCCAAAGGCCTGTATGCAGTACCTCCCACCCACACACTAAGCAGTCATACACACACTGCGCACGTGTACAGACACACACACACACACACACACACATGAATCAGCCAACACAACACATAGTCTCCTGTGGAGTGTCTCAGTTTGCCTCCCACACACACATGCCCACACATACACACACAGACACGTGCACATGCCCACACACACATATATATGCGCACACACAAGTCCTTTACATAAGAGTGCACACAACCACACACACAACTACACAAATGTCCTGTAGCACACACACACACACACACACGCACACACACACACACACACACACACACACACACACACACTTCTGCAACTGTTGGGGGGCTTTCAAAGTGGAGAGCAAAGGTTCATTAGGAGCAAAAACTCCAGTCAGTTTTATTTCTTCACAAAGAGGGTCTAGCTCTCCGTTCCTGTATCTTTTCTTTTCTCTATGTCTCTTTCTGTCTCTCCATACCTCTATCTGTCCATTTCTCTCTCTCATTTTCTCTCTCCACCGTCCTTTGTCTCTTTCTGTCCATCACTTATTCTATCCATCTCTTTCTGTCTAAATCTCTCTTTACATCCATCGTCCTCTCTTCATCTCTCTTTCCATCTCTCTGTTTATCAGTCTCTCTTTCTCCCTGTATCTCCCTCCCTCCCTCTCTCTCTCCCTCTTTCTCTCTCTCTCCCTCTCTCTCCATCATCTCCATCTCTCTCTGTATTCCTCCTCTCTCTTCTCTCTCTCTCTCCCCATCATTTCCATCTCTCTCTCTATTCCTCCTCTCTCTCTCTCTCTCTCTCACTCTATCATCTCCATCTCTCTCTCTATTCCTCCTCTCTCTCCTCTCTCTCCTCTCTCTCTCTCCATCATCTCCATCTCTCTCTCTAGTCCTCCTCTCTCTCTCTCTCCTCTCTCTCTCTCCTCTCTCTCTCTCTCTCTCTCCCCATCATCTCCATCTCTCTCTCTATTCCTCCTCTCTCTCCTCTCTCTCTCTCTCTCTCTCTCTCTCTCCATTATTTCCATCTCTCTCTCTATTCCTCCTCTCTCTCCTCTCTCTCCTCTCTCTCTCTCTCTCTCTCTCCATCATTTCCATCTCTCTCTCTATTCCTCCTCTCTCTCCTCTCTCTCTCTCTCACTCTATCATCTCCATCTCTCTCTCTATTCCTCCTCTCTCTCCTCTCTCTCTCTCCATCATTTCCATCTCTCTCTATTCGTCCTCTCTCTCTCTCCCCATCATCTCCATCTCTCTCTCTATTCCTCCTCTCTCTCCTCTCTCTCTCCTCTCTCTCTCCATCATCTCTCTCTCTCTATTCCTCCTCTCTCTCTCTATTCCTTCTCTCTCTCTCTCTCTCTCTCCTCTCTCTCTCTCTCTCTCTCTCTCTCTCTCTTCTCTCTCTCTCTCTCTCTCTCTCTCTCTCTCTCTCTCTCTCTCTCTCTCTCTCTCTCCACATGTGTGTGTGTGGCGATGGGTGAGTCACCCCACTGAGGCGTGCCAGAGATTATGGGTCGCCTCACCAGTTCCCCGCACTCCACTCCGCAAAGCACACACACACACACACACACACACACACACACACACACACACACACACACACACACATACACACACACCTTAGAACTTTCCCGCACTCACAGTGTAAAAGTGAGGGCCAAGAGAAGGGAAGAGAGAGAGAAAGAGAAAGAGAGAGTGCGGTGGGGGTGGGGGGGGCAGAGAGAGAGTACGGGGGGTTGAAGAGACAGAGGCAGAGTGGAGGGGGGGGGGCAGACAGAGAGTGTGGGGGGGGTGGGAGAGGGAAGAGAGAGTGTGGGGGGGTGGGAAGAGAGAGGCCACCCACGTGTCCGTGGCAACCGGAGCGTGTTCTACATTTGCATGGCGGGAATGTGGAGCGAGCGAGAGTGTGTGTTTGTGTCCGTGTGTGTCTGTCCATGTGTGTGTGTGTGTCTGTGTGTGCACATTCCTGCGCATCAGCCCACACCGCCAGTATCCTGCGCAGGATAAGTGAGAAATCAGACTGCCCGTCCGCCCACACACACACACACACACACACACACACACACACACACTTCCCCAAGGGCATATATCACATTTAAGCTGCCTGTGGTATTCCACCTCATTCCCCTCAATCAGCCAGATATCTCCTAATGATTCCCAGCCCTGCCGAACGACGCTCCTGCTCACAGGGAGACAGAGCCGCACTGCACTTACAGTTAACCCCATCTGCCCCAGAGATGTGCAGCCCACGTCCAGTTAACCCCATCTGCCCCAGAGATGTGCAGCCCACGTCCAGTTAACCCCATCTGCCCCAGAGATGTGCAGCCCACGTCCAGTTAACCCCATCTGCCCCAGAGAACCCTAACCCTAACCCTAACCCTAACCCCCCCCCCCCCCCCCCCCCATGTAGTTAACCCCTCATGACCCCCCGATGTAGTTAACCCCGTCTGCACGCACTCATGGAAGTCACCAGGACAAGGACAGAGTCATCCCATCACTGGACACAAGCACACAATGCTTGGGATGTATAGACAGACAGACAGGCAGACAGACAGGTAGGTCGGCAGGTGGGTGGGTAGGTGGGTAGGTAGAGATAGGAATGGAATTCCTATGGAATGGAATAGAGTCATCTTCCAACTCCTTTAGAGTTGAACAGTTCAGTTTTACCGTTTCTGAATCCATTCAGCCGATCTCAGGATCGAACAGTAGAATCTCTAAATCTGATGGTCCAAGCTGGGCTGTTTAAAGGAGAACTTCGGTGTAAAATGAAAATTGGCATGTTAAAACATCATACCGAGTTGGTATGTGTACTGAGAAGCAACATTGATTTAGCCTGTTGCATTCAGAGTTTTGCTCCTCAGTACACATAACAACTCGGTATGATGTTTTAACATGCCAATTTTCATTTTACACCGAAGTTCTCCTTTAATGCTAGTACACTATGCTATTTACTAGACTACATGAGAATCAGAATCACTTTTACTGGCCAAGTACACTTACATATACAAGGAATTTGACTACGGTAGATGTTAGCGCTCTGTACATTCAACATATAGACATGTAGTAGTAGACATTCAATAGACAAACAGAAATGTATAGACACATACTGTACAACAGAGACAACAATATACATATGGGCACCTATGCACATAATATATAAGTGGGACATAACACACAAGACAGGTACACGTAGAGTGGGACATAAAATGCACCTAATAGTGCAATGTAGTGTGCAAGATACATTACTACAATACTCCCTAGATCCCGAGACACCTACTAGTACTATAGCAGAAATTCCATATTGCCACGTGAGTAGCGTAGTGTACAAGCAGCTCCTCAGCTCTGCTCATGTCAGCCGATGGGGCTAGGCCTCTTACCCAGCCTAGAACAACCTGGTGCAGCATGTCTGCTAGCATTGCTACATGACAGCATCACACCGCCTACACTAGCATCGCTACATGACAGCATCACACCGCCTACGCTATCATCGCTACATGACAGCAACACACTGACTACACTAGCATCGCTACATGACAGCATCACACCGCCTACGCTAGCATCGCTACATGACAGCAACACACTGACTACACTAGCATCGCTACATGACAGCATCACAGTGACTACGCTAGCATCGCTACGCTAGCAGCGCTACACTAGCATCGCTACACTAGCATCGCTACATGACAGCATCACACTGATTACGCTAGCATCGCTACATGA
>CM050200.1:2323209-2325709 GCA_027475355.1 Coilia nasus
AGAGAGAGAGAGGGAGGGAGAGTGAGAGCAGCTGAGGTGAAGAGAGAAGACAGAGGGAGGGAGTGGACAGAAAGAGAGAGAGAGAGGGAGGGAGAGGGAGAGAGTGACAAAGAAAAAAATATATGGGAGAGAATAAAGGCAGGAAGGGAGGGCGGCATGGGAGAGGAGGGGAAGATGAGGGGAGCATAGGACGGGGGGGAAGATGACAGGAAGATGAGGGGAGCATGAGAGAGGAGGGGAAGATGACAGGAAGATGAGGGGAGGGCAGGACACTGAGGCAAAGACAACAGATTGATGGAGGTGTGTGTGTGTGTGTGTGTGTGTGTCTGAGGGTGTGTGTGTGTGTGTCTGAGGGTGTGTATTTCTATGTGTGTGTGTGTTTATATGTGTATATGTGTGTGTATGCCCCACACACACACACACACACACACACACACACACACACACACACAGACCTGGCATACCTTTGCAATCAGCCTAAATACTGGGTGTGTTGGCAGTCTATTTTTGCAGCCATTTGCTTCCGGAGGCCAAGAACTGTAACACGCACAGCTACACTACGCAGGCTGGAGAACACAGGACAAGACGTATGCATAGGACTTACATCACAGAGTGTGTACACACACACACACACACACACACACACACACACACACACACACACACACTATGTAAGAAACATAGCTTCATTACTCATTTATTTCTTTCGAAATAGCTCACAGAGAGGTGACCTGCACACCCACACGCACACACACACACAGTACTCAAGGGGGGTTAATCTGGCATGGACAACTCCGATGTCAGCACAGAGAGCAGCCAGAGAGGGTAACAGCTTCACCTTGACTTCATGGGCACTTTCAGCCTGAGCTGGACTAATGAGTCTTGGCTGGAGATGTTATTGATACACACACACACACACACACACACACACACACACACACACACACACACACACACACACACACACACACACACACATTAGAATGATTGTAATGAGTGGTATATTTGGTTAATGGGTATGACGTCAGGCAGAAAATAATGATTTGGGATATGCTGTAAAGAAAACACACCCAAACACACATACACACACACAAACGCAGACACACACACACACACGCACACGCACACACATGCGCACACAGACACCAAAACACACACACACACGCACACACACACACACATGCACACACACACACACACACACACACACACACACACACACACACACACACATATTAGGGAAGGGTTTTGTGAGTAAATCACGTTATATGCCAGCTAAGAAAGGTGTGTTGGTGACCTGGTAACACCTGAGAGCAATCTACTGCTGAGTATAATGGGATAGGAGTGTGTGTGCATGGGTGTGTGTGTGTGTGAGTGTACAGTGTGTGCATTTGTTAGAGTTACAGACACCTAATCTCTATACCATATGCATGGATTGTGAGTATGTGTGCATGGGTGTGTGTGAGTGCATGCGTGTGTAAGTGCGTATGTGTTAGTGTGTACCAATGTGTAAAAGTGTTAGAGAAAATCACACAGCAGAATATATTTATGTGTGTGTGTGTGTGTGTGTGTGTGTGTGTGTGTGTGTGTGTGTGTGTGTGTGTAAAAGAAGAATATATTTATATATTTAAACTGTGCGGCTTGGCCCCATACTCAAGGGCGCGAGCACAGCTAGCACATGCACACACACATGCACACACACATTCACCAACACCACTCAGTACAGTGTCTCAATGATCGCCACCCGGAAAGCTAAGACTGCCACACGCTCAGCAGAGACAACACACACACACACACACACACACACACACACACACAAACACCACATCGAGAAGCCAAGACAAGGTATCAGTGAGTTCAGCAGAGACGAGAGATACTTCCTGCTGTCTGAATACTCAATACAGGCAAAAATACTTTTACAATGACTTTTGAGTCCCTATGAATCAGTTGGTACGCCTCAGGCACTGCGCATTGTAGAATTGTTGATGCACTGAATACTCAATACAGGCATAAATACCTTTAAACGTTGTGCATTTCTATAAATTATGGCTCAGGCACTGGTCATTACAGAAGTGTTTGCTGAGGTGTTTCCACTTTTACTAAATACTCAATACAGGCAGAAATACACTTCCTTAGTTCCTGTAAATGAGTTATCATCCCTCAGACACTGGACATTGTAAATGTTGATGATTTGTAAAGTAGTTATCTATTGTAAGTACTGTGTTTCTGTGGTGCATTATGACACAATTGTGTTGCTAGGCGTCATCAGCATTGTTTACCGAAGCGTGTTCTATCCCCATGGAGACGGGCGCCTGTGTTCCGCCCTCCATTACGGCTTCCTGGAGTCCCCTCTGTGAGACCGGCCCCAAGACCTCCCCAAAATGGCTCCCCTTCACCAGGCTACTCGCACTAAACCCCCGACCCCACCCGCCATCACACAAACAAAAACAACAACAGCAGCAGCGTCGGGTAAACAAGGGCAGCGTCAGAGGTAGCGGCG
>CM050200.1:2333209-2335709 GCA_027475355.1 Coilia nasus
TGTCTCTCTGTCTCTGTCTCTGTCTCTCTCTCTCTCTGTCTCTCTCTCTCTCTCTCTCTCCAGGCCCAGCTGCTGTGAGGGGTATTGTGGGAGCTGGTGGCATTGAGGACCCTTACTTAACAGGCCTGTTTATTTGCAGTGTGTGTGTGTGTTTGTGTGTGTATCTGCGTGTGTGTTAACAGGCCTGTTTATTTGCGGTGTGTGCATGTTTGTGTGTGTGTATCTGTGCGTGTGTTAACAGGCCTGTTTATTTGCGGTGTGTGCGTGTGTGTGTGTGTGTGTTAACAAGCCTGTTTGTTAGCAGGGTGTGTGTGTGTGTGTGTGTTTGGGGGAGGGGGGGGGTCAGGGGCGTGCCTCTGTGTTCCCATGCATTGTTTTAAAAAATTCTGTCAGTGGGAGTCTGGGGCTGAAGTATAACACACTACACACACACACACACACCACACCCATGCACATGCACACACACACACACGCAAACACACGCGCCCACGCACGCACAAACACACACACACACACACACACACTAAGTAGTGGATTTTGTTTCGGAGCGTAGGCAAACAAGGGTGAGTGGCCTTCGGTTACTCGTGTGTGTGTGTGTGTGTGTGAGAAGGGAGAGGGGCTCCTGCTTCAGTTTCACACACACACACACACACACACACACACACACACACACACACACACACACACACACACACATCTCTACTTCCCCCTCATTGCTCCTGTTCCACCACATTTATGAGAACTCACAAGTTCCTTTCATTTGCTTTGCTTCTTCCTCTCCCTCTCTCCCTCTTTTTCTTTCTCTCTCTCTCTCCCTCCCTCTTTCTCTCTCTCTCTCCCTCCCTCTTTCTTTCTCTCTCTCCCTCCCTCTCTTGATCCCCCCAACCAATGTCACATGTTGTTACAGACTTTGTTGCACTGTACTTCATGATGCAGATACACTGTTACTGGGACAGAAACATAAAGTGGAACTCATATTATTTATTTATATTGTACAGTCTCTGCGGTGCTCTTTGGCCCAGGAATGCCAGATATATTATGTTACATTATATTACATTATATTACATTATATTACACATTATATTAAATTATATTACATTATATTACATTATATTACACATTATATGTATTTGTATTCGCCTTAAGAGCCTCCTATTGTTTGTTCCATTTCTATACGTACCTGCTAATCTACCAAAACATGTCTAGCATGTGTGTGGTAGCCAATGAGCCATGTGGTAGATAAGGCATGCATGAGGCAAAAAGCATGGCCACACTCACACACCACACACACACACACACACACACAGATACTTGTTCGATGCTGCGTGTGTGTGTGTGTGTGTGTGTGTGCATGTGTGTTGTGTCTGGCCTCCACAGTGGCTGGTGCAGTGCATGCTGGGAGTCTGGGCACTGCAGGTGTGCTGGAGATCCCCTCAGGCAGAGTCACCCGTCACCCGGCAACCAGCCGCCTAATCCCTGCCAGAAGACTCCAGCATGAAAGAGAGAGAGAGTGTGTGTGTGTGTGTGTGTGTGAGTGTGTTAATGGTGAGAGCAGAAAGTGACACCACTTCTCCAATCTGTGTGTCCTGAAAGGGCGATACTCTCACGGCATTCCGGATAATCCCGGCCGTTTCTGTAGCAACCGCCCCTTCGGCTGATAGAGACCTTCCGCTTGCGGCAAACATTCCACGCGGCGCGTCTCAACATTCCCAGCGCACGCCAGGACCTTTTTGGAAATTCCCAGATATTCCCAACTCTGTCTTTGATTTCTCTCCACGTTTCTCAAAATTCCGAGTCTCAACTGGCATTTCCTACTGCCCATCCCGACATTCCCAAATGTGGCCCCCACATAAGGGGCAGCCTCAGCCTTCCACACAGGACACAGACCTCACGCCCTACTCTTGTTCAGTATTCCTGCCTCATGTCCATCTCTTGCCTCCCAAACATGACGGATGTGAAATACACATCGCTAGGAGCTACACATCACTATTAAATGAAATTGCTATTATTAAAATATTTGTATTAATGAATATGAGATGACTGCCTGAACTGTACACTATTAATACAATACAGTTTAAAACATGTAAAAATATATTTTTACACATGTCTAAATTAAATACTGATTGGACTGAAATTATATTTAATGTTAATCATTTTAAAAATTGAATTAAAAAATATAATCAGTCAAATTGTGTTTATACTGTGGTAATGTTACTTATCGTCACTGTCAGGTAGAAATTACATATGTCTAAAATATTTGCCTTTTAACAAGTTGAGAAAAACATGTATTTTTCTTTTTAAATTGAGCGTTGTGTTGTCAAAGTTAGTATATTTTCTTGACACACTGTCATGTGCTTCCATATGAAATATTTCTAAAAGTCACAGGCTGACATGAATACAAATATAGGTAGCTCTTTATAATAATTACTCCCTATAAAGCGTTTATGCATTTCTTCACCTCTAGTCAACACTTTGTTCATCATACGGTAGCTATTATTCT
>CM050200.1:2340709-2343209 GCA_027475355.1 Coilia nasus
CGGCAGTGGTAAACACTTCTCGTGACTGCATGAATCTCGACTTGTGAGAATTAAATGAGCATCGGGAAAGCTAGCCATCTGTAGTGATGACAAAAGCAATATTATATACATTTTGAAGATGTGAACTCAAATCTCTCCAATTATTGAACTCTATACAAAAAACAATCCAGGGCCATGTTAATGTAGCCTGGTAAACTAGCCCCTTGTACTTTGTTTCATTTGTACAGACGGTCTGGCAATGCTGTATTGAGAAATGATTTCTTCCTGGAGGTGTGTGGATTGAAGTTTAAAACAAGTGGCTCTGCCTTTACCTAATCACTGAAGTCTGGTGGTGACATATGCAATTAGCCTGCCAACGCAACGCACTACAATTCAAATGTAGGACACAAAAGTCAATGTCATACCTGCGCATCCTATATTAACACTTTGTGTGCACCTGCCTAACCCCTGTCAAAAAACAACTTATTGTATGCCCATCAAGTCCTTTCAGCCTCATTGGTGTTTTAACATTAAACATGTGGATGGCCAAAAAGATACAGTACTGTGCAAAGATTTAGGCAGGTGCTTTCAAACCAGCATCAGTTCACATAAAGGGGTACACACAAAGTCAATTTTTGAATTTTGCAGGACTATAGTCCGGTGTATGATCAACTAATTACACCAAATTGGTTGTATATGTCAGGAAGCATTCATCCGCAGACTATACATAGTGATGTTCCCTCCTCAAACCTTTGCCCTCCCTCCCTCCCTCCCTCCATCCCTCCATCCCTTGATCTCTATCCCTGCACACATTGCCTCCCCCTCTCTCTATCTCCCACTCCCTCTCTTTCTTCCTCTCTTTCTTCCTCTCTTTTCCACTCTATCTTTCAGTGGTTGGAGGTAGAGGTAGGTTAGGGGCAGTGGTTCCCAAAGTCGGGGGCGCGACCCCCCGGGGGGTCGCAGGGCAGTGCAGGGGGGTCTCAAGACGATTTCCAAAAATAATGCTATTGCCTGTTTGCTAACCAGAGGACCATCACCCTCCCATTAGCGGGCATCAAATGTGTGACCTGTTGTCGTTCTATTGCTCTGCCCTGCCCGATTAGCATAGCTATCAGCAGACTCTCTCTCCTCTGGCGATCACCTACTGTTTAAATCTGTGTCCCAGCGTCGGGTTTTTCACGTGTATTATTATAAATCAGGTACACACCCTCCGTGCGTTGTGTGCTTTGAAGTCCTCGCACAAGAGAGTCTAAACCGGCGAAATTATGTAGGCATATGAAGACCAAACATCCCAGCTTCACAGATAAAGCCAGTGACTTTTTTCGCAGAAAAGAGAGTGTTACAGGGCCAGAAGAAACCCCTCACTAAGCAAACAACTATCTCTGTAAAGGCACATAAGGCTTCATATGAGGTGGCATATTTAATTGCGCAGACAAAAATGGCCCACACGATTGGGGAAACTTTAATGAAACTAGCAGCAATAGCGACGATTTGGATTTTGTTCGTATTTGTAATATGTCCGTATATGCTCAGCATTTTATATACGTTATGATAGGATGTTGCCCATTTGTTTTCGCTCGTGGAGTTTGGTAATAAAATACACTAGTTCAGAGATTGTGTTGCTGTTTGATGTTGCTCTACTGCCCTGCATGCGTAACACAGAAACATTATGAGAGAGGAAGGGAGAGGAAGGGAGAGAAAGAGAGCGATAGAGAGCGAGAACACCGCGCACGTGACAGAGAATGGTTGCGGGGGTCGCGGGTCGTCAGCAGCTTAAAACTGGGGGTCGCGGTCTGAAAAGTTTGGGAACCCCTGGGTTAGGGGGTAGGTGTAGGTAAGTTAGTGTTAGGATGTAGAGGTGGGTTAGGGGGTAGGTGTAGTTAAGTAAGTTGTTGGAGGTGGAGGTGGGTTAGGGGGTAGATGATGGGTAAGTTAGTAGTAGGAGGTGGAGGTAGGTTAGGGGGTAGGTGTAGGTAAGGTAGTGGTTGGAGGTGGAGGTAGGTTAGGGGGTTGAAGTAGGTAAGTTAGTGGTTGGATGCAGGTAGGTTCAGAGTTTCAAAACTCCTAACATAAAAGCCAAGCAGCTCCACAGTCTACAGGCCAGAACACAAAAACACAAAAACACAAAAACACAAAAACACAGCACAGCACAGCACAGCACAGCACAGCACAGCACAGCACAGCACAGCACAGCACAAGGGTGGGGTGGGGTGGGATGTGGTGGGGTGTGCAGGACGGGGGGGGGGGGGGGGGGGTGAGCTCGTTTATGAAGGGGGGTGGAAAGGGAGAACAAAGCCTGCTATAATTATTTTTCCTGATTTCTTCCTCCTGTTTTTGGCCCGTGTTTTTGGAAGGAAGGTGTGTGTGTTCTGCCAAACAAACACGTGCACCCAATCAAAACCTGCCCAGAGAGTTGCTATGGAGATTTCATCATCACTTCACTGAGACCGATTTCATTTTTTCGTGTCAGTCAACAGATGAAAACAGCCCTCCCCTTCTTTCTCTCTCTGTCTCTCTCTCT
>CM050200.1:2358209-2360709 GCA_027475355.1 Coilia nasus
TATGTCCGCGTTCCTGTGCTCCAGCATGCGGAGAACCGCGGTTCCGATGTAGGGTTCCTCAAAGTGGGCTGATGGGTAGTGTCTACAGGAACGATGAACATCGATAAGATAGAGAATACATGAGATGGATACGATAAGGATAAGTTGCATCTTCATTGTTAAAGCCTGATGTTGCATCTACGCAGGATAGTGTTGTCACAGCGATCCTGCGGTAAGATTTTCTGCCATCTAGTTTCACATGTAGTGGTGAAGTATGTCACACTGAAGAATGCCTGCTGGTGCCTGTAGTCCCACAGTGGCAGGGCGACATGGATCCTGTTGAGATCACCAACTTTATGTATATATCGGTGACACATTTAAAGCAACATTAATAGTTTTGCCAACCTTAAAATAATGTTTTTAAAATGGTTTCAGTGGTTCATCAACTTGTAACTGGGTGAAAGGCACTCCTGAATTCGCTTTGCCACCCTCCATGGGCTATAACTGCACTAAGCAAGTTTGGAGGAGCGGGCCGTCTCTCAGTAGTTTGAATGAGAGATCATTCTGCTTTCAACCTGTAGGATGACCGAAGACGAAAACTGCTTAGTACTGCTTTAAAGTTTACTTCAGTTTACTTTAGTAAAGGTACTTTGTCTTTAGTGAGTTCATAGGTATGGGTGGAAAATTTTATTTTTTTTGGCAAGAAATAACAAAAAACTTAAAAAATTACAGTGCGGCTTTGAAGAATAACTTTTAATCAGACACCGAAGGAGCGCATCAAGTGAGCTTGACGTTTTTCTGGTGTTAGCTGGTGTTAGCGATGGAAAGTTAACTTTTAAAGGACACTCCCCAAGCCACTGTCCTTCCCCCAAGTATTGCCTTATTAATGATAGCATTCATTAAAAGAAGCTCGGAAGAAGCTGAGTCTAGAATCGATTTTTATGTAAATAAAGGCCCCGCTAAAGCCCCCCCCCCCGTGCTATTAGGGAATATGTCCGCCGCTGATCAGGCTAATGCGGCACTTGGCTCGCGTTCCCCCCATGAAGGGCTGGCTCTGAAGACTAGCGGAGTTAAAATGAAATATGGAGTGTGTGTGTGTGTGTGTGTGTGTGTGTGTGTGTGTGTGTATGTATATGTGTGTGTGTGCTTAAGAAGCTCTCGGCGGCCCATGGACCCTCTCACTCACCTTCAACGCTTGTCAGCCTTCCAGAATACGCCGGACTGTCAGCAGAAATGAGAGTACAGACAAAGAGATTAAAGGTGATGATGCAGCTCAAGTTAATGACACAGAGGAGACATCTGGACATTTGGTCACCTGAGGACAGGGACAGTCTCTCAGACACAGAATAGTGCATTCATGTTAGAAAACAACATAACATGTTACCTCACACATACACACACACACACATACATACACACACATACACACACACTAACTCTCTCAGTCTCTGTCTCTCTCAGTCTCTCTCTCTCTCTCTCTCTCACACACACACACACAGACACACACACACACACATACATATACACACACACACGAAATCTCTCAGTCTCTCTCTCTCTCTCTCTCTCTCTCTCTCTCTCTCTCTCTCTCTCACACACACACACACACACACACACACACACACACACACACACACACACACACACACACACAGTCATGTGTACTGGTGCATTGTGGTGAAGGGTAGGCCCTGAGTAAAGGTATTGCCCACAGAGGCCATGGGTGTGTATCTGTTTCACTAATAATATCAGCAGGAAATAACAGACGCCATGATTGCTAATGAACTCAACAGAGATAAAAGTTTTTAGTTCCAGTACTGCTTATCCATCAGTGTTCTACAACGTGACTTCCTCATCTGTCACTGGTAGAGGTGTTTGCCTAATTAGCGTACTGTACAGCCTAAAGCATGTGACCTTGAGAATGAAACGAATGACCTTGAGAATGAAAGCCACAGATGTACTTGTTAATGTTCCTGATATTGCTGCTATTATAATTAGCATTTCTGCCACATGGACAGACGCACACGCACACACAAACACACACTCACAAGTTGTCTTTTTTGAGGGGCTTGCTATAGACACACACACACACACACACACACACACACACACACACAGACTCACCGGTTGTCCTTTGAGGGGCTTGCTATAGAAGTCGGTCTCAGCGGGCGAGCTTCCTCGTCTGCAGTCCTTCACGGCGACATCTAAACAGGGGTCAAAGGGCAGCGAGAGAGTTACCACGGCAACACACGCACAACAAAGCAGCCCTCTCTGGGGACTTGAGGAAGTAGCTTTTTGAGGTGAGAGTTTTCATAAGTGTGCGTTGAGGCTGTTATTTGAAGGTGTTGTTATTTGGAGGTGCCCACTGAGGACTAGCAGACATCCTAAACGAGCCCTCTTGTCTCACAGCCAGACAGGACATGAAGGGAGGGAGATGTTTTAAATGAAGGGAGGGAGATGTTTTAAATGAAGGGATGGAGATGTTTTAAATGAAGGGATGGAGATGTTTTAAATGAAGGGA
>CM050200.1:2363209-2365709 GCA_027475355.1 Coilia nasus
GTGTGTGTCTGTGTGTGTGTCTATGTGTGTGTGTGTGTGTGTGTGTGGTGGGGGTTGAAGGAGAACGGTTGAGGACAAGAGAGAAGAGAGGAGGGGAAGAGGGGAGAAGAAATTATGAGGAGAGGAGAAGAAATGAAATGAGAAAAGAGGAGTGAGGACAGAAGGAGAAGAGAGGAGAAGAAAACTAGAGAAAAGAACAGGAGAGGATGAGAAGAAATGGGAGGAGGAAGACAGGAGAGTTTAGGAGAGAAAAGAGGGGTTAGGAAGAGAGAAAATGAGAAATGAAAGGAATGAGAGGAAGCAGAAAAAGAGAGGAGTGGAGAGGCAGTGTGAGTGTAGGGGGTTGTGACTTCACTATGATGGAGGGTACACACTGGAAAAAAACTCTTCTTGGCCTTCTCAGGCACCCTTACAAATGTCCTCCTGAATTCTAAGTGTTACGCTATGATGCTGCACTAATGCTGCCTGTGTTGTCTCAGTACTGGATACTGCACTCCTGGCTCATGCGATAAATAACAGTAAAGCCTTAGGGATGCGTGTGCAATATTAATCTCAGCCACTAGAGGGTGCTGCTAAAGCATCTAATGTTCATCACAGTGCACAACAGCAGAGGAAGATTTCCCCAATGGGACTTCCTTCAGGATGCTGTATGTTTAGTGGTCTTTGGGGTGCTGTGTGTGTAAAGCTCTGTGGGGTGCTGTGTGTGTAAAGCGTGAGGAAGGATAATTACCGTAGACACTGTCGTCATCCTCGCGGTTGCTTATGATGCTGGCTCTCAGCTGACGGAGTTTCTCCTGAAACACACAAGTCAACAAATAAAAACAACAGCAAATCAACAGTGTGTGAGTGTTAACAAATACCTCAGAGGCAACAATCTGCCAGTAAACATACCCATAATAGATCTGTGAAATTAATGCAGTATTTCAAAACTAGAAATTTGTCATCACATTACCAGACATCCCAACCTCCACAAACACAAACTCAGTTCCGGGAGATATCGATATCCCCCCCCCCCCCCCCCCCCCACGGAGAACAGCAGCTTGGTCTGGGTTCCGGGATATTTTATTCCAATTCCGGGCATCCGGGAGCCACTATCGTTATGCGGGAGACTCCCGGAACTTCCGGGAGACTTGGGATGTCTGCATTACAAGGTAAACAGGAGCGGCTGTGGTCTAATGGTTGGGCAGTTAGGATCTTGAAATCGGCGGGTCGCAGGTTTGATTCTTGCACCAGTAGCAGAAAGGTGGGTGGGAGGCGGCCTTGAGCAAGGAATCTAACTCCACATTGCTCCAGGGACACTCCCCCCTCTCTCCCCACTAAACACACACACTAAACACACACACTAAACACACACACTAAACACACACACTAAACACTACATTTTTGTGTCAGCACTTCAGCCAGTCTTTAGCTGCCAAAGTGCCATGCAAATACTAACAGCACATTAATCAGCTGACAGGAAGCGTATTCCTGATTCTCTCCCAGTAGGAGCTATAACAGCAGTTGTGAGTGCAGTACCAACCTTAGCCTGTAGGCGGAGTACAGGGCCATTACTGATATTGTGAGGCCTGCCCAGAGAGATAAGCCTGGTAAACCCGCCCCTCGTACTTCATTTCATTTTGTACAGAGGATCTGGACCGGAATCTCTTGAGCGTCATGTAGTCGGCCCCAGCAAGACCGATCCAATCAGCGAACAGAGGATGTGTTCGTTAGCTGTGACGTAGCACCTGTGTGCTACATTTGAATTGTAGTGAGTAGGTAGGCTAATTGCATACGTGACGACCAGGCGTTAGTGATTGGGTAAAGGCAGAGCCACTTGTTATAAACTTCAGCAGAGTCCACACCTCCAATCATTTCTCATGGCCTCCACTCCAGACCCTCTGTACAAAATGAAATGAAGTACGAGGGGCTGTTTTACCAGGCTACTGAGAGATGACTGGGCCACCAGAAAAGATCCGATTACTATCCAATTATATTATTATTTCAATTGACTTGGCGCCCCCTTATGGGCGGCCCTGTGGTGAGTGCAGTACCCACCTTAGCCAGTAGGAGGAGGCTGTTAGTGATATTATGAGTGCAGTACCCACCTTAGCCAGTAGGAGGAGGCTGTTAGTGATATTGTGAGTGCAGTACCCACTCCATTCTGTGAGTAGCAGGAGGCTGTTTCTGATATCGTTTAGTGTAAACGGCTTCAGCAGCATCGTTTCAGAGCGTGGGTTTTTCTTTTGGTGTATGTGTGTGTGTGTGTGTGTGTGTGTAGTGCTGTTTGTGTGTGGCAGAGATGAAGAGAGAGAGAAAGAGAGAGAGATATGGAGACAGAAAGAGAGAGAATTAATTGTTTTTTCATCATAGGTGCATGTGTCAGCGTGGCACCCTTCTCTCTCTCTCTCCTACTCTCTTTTTATCCCTCTCTCTCTCCCTCTGTCTCTTTCTCCCTCTCTCTCCCGCTCTCTCTCTCCCACTCTCTCTCTCTCTCTCTCTCCCGCTCTCTCTCTCTCTC
>CM050200.1:2378209-2380709 GCA_027475355.1 Coilia nasus
TAAGCGAATAATTGCGCAGTTGTCTCAAGTTTATTTGCAGCTCCTTCTATTTTTTCATGTTCTGCTCCGTATCGCTTAAATGGGTCAATTTAACGACGTGACATCTCACAACAGCGTCAAAACTTTTACAAACAGGTTGTTGTGGGATACTTTGGGGTAAAAATCGTCTGCAGTGTAGGCTATGTGTAATGCAATTGTTTCTACCTTCTGACATTGAACTACAGGATGCTTTTGTATACATCGCTAGTTCAGCCCAACAAACGCTTTTCACGTTATTTTTTTTAAATAGGGCAACTGTCGCTGCATCCGACCCATCTAAACTAGAACCCACATTGCTAAAATCAACATACATTGCATGTTTAAAGTGAATCATTGGCTTCGGATCATGCCCCTCAAGCTGGGACAGCGCACCTTCTGCAATGAAAACGCAATGAAAACGTTCCCGTGTGGACGTAAATATTTACTGCTCCGTTGTCGTGTGGACGCGACTTTTTTTTTTAACCCGGCAAGAAAAAATCCAGGAACGTTGTCGTGTGGACGGGGCCTAAGAGAAAGAGAAGCATGGGATGGCTAGCTGATCTGCTGGTAAGGTG
The DNA here is from genome assembly GCA_027475355.1 of Coilia nasus. Classification (NCBI taxonomy): domain Eukaryota; kingdom Metazoa; phylum Chordata; class Actinopteri; order Clupeiformes; family Engraulidae; genus Coilia; species Coilia nasus. The sequence continues at coordinate 2,378,803 of CM050200.1, forward strand.
GGGCCCAAGGCCTTGGCCTACTGGCAGTGATGCTGGCTAAACTCTGCCTAAAACCATGGCTCTTTCTCCATCAATGCATCAACAATAACAAACCTTGTTCTTGATTTCCAACCACTATGCTGACTGAGTCTCCAAATTTACCTACAGTAATTTATTTACTAATAACTAGGATTGCACCTGCTTTTGTGTGTCTCCTCCCTTCACTTCCTGACACTGACTCCAGCTACCTCCCCACTTCCTGACACTGACTCCAGCTACCTCCCCTCACTTCCTGACACTGACTCCAGCCACCTCCTTTCACTTCCTGACACTGACTCCAGCTACCTCCCCTCACTTCCTGACACTGACTCCAGCCACCTCCCTTCACTTCCTGACACTGACTCCAGCCACCTCCCCTCTACAAGACTGAAACCAGCTAGCTGCACGTGCTGTGAGTGACTCCTGCAGTCACTGACTAACTGGAACTGCGCCTCCTATTAGAGAGTGAAACTGAGCAGGACTGCACCTCCTCTGAATGACTCCTCCTACGGGAGACTGGGGCTGACTAGGACTGCACCTTCTCTGAATGACTCCTCCTACGGGAGACTGGGGCTGACTAGGACTGCACCTCCTCTGAATGACTCCTCCTACGGGAGACTGGGGCTGACTAGGACTGCACCTCCTCTATTGAGTGCTTAAGAATGAACAGGACTTCAGCTCCTCTTCTTATGTGTCAGCGAGACTGAATAGGAGTGCACCTCCTTTTGAGAGTGAAACTCACCAGGGATGCACCTCCTATGAATGACTCCTGCAAATGACTCACTCTGTGACTGACTGTGTTGCATCATTCGTCTCTCTCTAAGCACTAAGCTTGGAGGTGTGTGTGTGTGTGTGTGTGTGTGTGTGTGTGTGTGTGTGCGTGCTAGCAAAAGCAAAAGTAATTAAAGTTGTGGATGCGTAACACCATATGGAATTTTACACCTGCAAATCTCCTCTGCTCAGTGCTTGAAACACAAACACACTCACATAGTCACGCAGGCATTCTCTTGAAACTCACACACACTTGCTGCCACACACACACACACACTAATGTGCACGGACGTACACAAATACATACAACCAGATTCACACCCCACCATATAGTATTATAATTATGTGGGAATGTGTGTGTGTGTGTGTGTGTGTGTGTGTGTGTGTGTGTGTGTGTGTGTGTGTGTGTGTGTGTGTTGTGCACGGCTGTGATTACTTCAGCAGTGTGTGATCCAGCAAGCAGGCTGAAACTATTGCTCTGATTAACCAGCTGAGCTCATTTTCACACTGGGATCCAAGAAGGAGCAATCAGCCCACAATATGAGTCTTTACTGCACACACACACACACACACACACACACACGCACACAATATGAGTCTTTACTGTGGGGGATACTGCACACGCACGCACACACACACACACACACAATATGAGTCTTTACTGTGGGGGATACTGCACACGCACGCACACACACACACACACACAATATGAGTCTTTACTGTGGGGGATACTGCACACACACACACACACACACACACACAATATGAGTCTTTACTGTGGGGGATGCTGCACTCTGACTTAGCTACACACACACACACACACACACAGAATAAGAGTCTTTACTGTGGGGGATACTGCACACACACACACACACACACACACACACACACACACACACACACGCACACAATATGAGTCTTTACTGTGGGGGATACTGCACACACACACACACACACACACACACACACACACACACACACACAATATGAGTCTTTACTGTGGGGATACTGCACACACACACACACACACACACACACACACACACACAATATGAGTCTTTACTGTGGGGGATGCTGCACACACACACACACACACACACACACACACACAATATGAG
>CM050200.1:2390709-2393209 GCA_027475355.1 Coilia nasus
CTAAAAGTGCTTTTTATTACGTTGGTCTTTGCATGTTAATAATGAAAAAATACTTTTTTTTTTTATTCACCGTTTAAAACTTTTAAATGTCTTGTATGTATTTTGTATGGGTAATTTGGGCTGTCTGACAACACTGTATAATTAAACCAAGTGACTGTGACTAATTGTCCAATGGTATTCATGTATGTGGGTTGCAAGAAGTGGGGATTTGAGATGGGCGTGATTGTTTTCTGTGTAAGCCCGAGAAGGAGCCAGGGACTCGAAACGTTGCAAATGACAAAACCTGATTGGGAGTTATATGTTTGGGTGTGCAGACAGCTTTTCTGTATGTGTTTTTGAACTTGTTAAAGGAGCTAGGTTGTAAGCAACTGGACGTTTTTTTGGAGCTCGAAGACGTTTCACCTTCCATCCAAAAGGCTTCTTCAGATGTGCGTGGCCGTGCATGTTTCTACGCCTGTGTCCTTAAGCTGTATGAAGACAGATCAGCTCTTACCTCCATCTGCACTGCGTCATAATTAGAAGCTTTGCTAGACTTTAGGGACCTCCGCAACATATGTTGGGTTGCCTATTCCTGAAGAAAAACAGCATTGTGTGTGTGTGTGTGTGTGTGTGTGTGTGTGTGTGTGTGCACATGTGGGAATGCATGTGAATATGTCTGCTTATGTATTCATCAATGTTTGTGCGTCTGCCTGAGTGTGTGAGTGTTTCTTGGTGTGTATACAGTAGTATATGTGTGTGTATAGTATAAGTGTGTGTATAGTATATGTGTGTGTGTGTGTATGAGCACATGCAGATATGTATGTGTTTCTTACAGTTACCCCCATCATGAGGAGGCAGCCTACAGCATTGTTGCTGTGTTAACCCCGTCTTGAGGAAGTGTGTGTGTGTGTGTGTGTGTGCGCGCACATGATGCAGCCTACAGCCTCCATCACACCTGCACAGAGAGACTGATGTTGCCAGGCAACTTGATGAAGGAGAGAAGGCTCTGCTCGGGGTTCCTGCATGTGTATGCATACATTAAGATTCATATGCTTTAGTGTACATATGTGTATGCATACATTAAGATACATATGCTTTAGTGTACGTATGTGGGTGCATACATTAAGATACATGTGCTTTAGTGTACGTATGTGGGTGCATACATTAAGATACATGTGCTTTAATGTACGTATGTGTATGCATACATTAAGATTCATATGCTTTAGTGTACGTATGTGGATGCATACATTAAGATTCATATGCTTTAGTGTACGTATGTGGATGCGTACATTAAGATACATATGCTTTAGTGTACGTATGTGGATGTATACATTAAGATACATATGTGGATGTATACATTAAGATACATATGTGGATGCATACTGTACATTACGATGCACCTAAAGATGCTTTATGGTCTTAAATGTGCTTGCTATGTACATAAACATCACAAAAATCAACAGCTGACAAATATAAGGCACTGGTGAGATTCTGATTTGGTCCCCTCCACCAGTCTAACCAGCATCCTTTGGACGTCTCATGCTGTAGATTATCACCCAGATTGAATATTTGTACATCGTTTGTATATTTATACATGGCTTTTATATTTAATTATGTACACAGTTCAGATGAAAACTCTCTAGGTCAATTTCAGACATATGCAAAAGTTAAGTTATTAAGTTATTAAATTAAGTTGTTAATTGTGAAAAAGTTGTTAATTGTGTTAATTGCCTGTAGTATCTCTGACAGGTGACCCTGGATGTCACCGGAGTGCCTTGCGTTCCTCGAGTGCTGGCATTCAGAGCCGAACAACCACAGCACCTCTGGAGGGAACAACAGGTGTGTTTACCTGCCTGTCAAATGACCCTTTGCCATCAGCATTTGTTAGAAGGTGGCAGCAGAAATAATTGCTCGTTAAAGCCCACACCATGAGAATGACAGAGCCATGGCAGATTGCAGCATAGTTCTTCTTTAATTAACGAAGGCAGCATAAACTGCTGTGCTACCTGTGACAGCACACTCTGTCTCCTAGCTGTCAGCAGTAGGGAGCGATAGTGTGTGTGTGTGTGTGTGTGTGTGTGTGTGTGTGTGTGTGTGTGTGTGTGTGTGTGTGTGTGTGTGTGTGTCTGTGTGTGTGTGTGTTTAATTATTGAATGTGAGGAGGAGGAAATATATGCTAGTTTTCAGCTGTCAATTATCATAATTGCTGTTTTCGCTAGTTTCTGGTTTGTGCATTGGAACCTTTGTTTTATCTTTTAGCATTTTGTTTAGTTAAAAAGCTTAAGACACACACACACACACGTTATGCAATAACAGTGTTCCCTCATACCACTCACAGTGAGGTGGAGTATTCGCTGGGATCTGAATCGGCGACCTTGACGTAGATGTGTGTGTGTGTGTATGTATGTGAGTGTGTGTGTGTGTGTGTGTGTCTGTGTGTGTGTGTGTGTATGTGTGTGTGTGTGTGTGTGTGTAAGAGAGAGTTAGGTTTGTGTGATTGTGTGTGTGTGTATGTTTGTTT
>CM050200.1:2405709-2408209 GCA_027475355.1 Coilia nasus
GCGGCACCCTGAGGCACAGAGGAGTAATTTCTTTCATCCCTGGCAGAGGAGGACGCTCACACACACCACACTCACACACACACACACGCCCGCACATGCACACACACAGTCTTCATTAAGACCAGGGCCACTTGTTACTGTCACTGGGATTCTTCCAATTAGCTGCTCCTTTACTGTTAATCAGGGGGTCCAGCTAGTCGAACTGCACACACACACACATGCACACCCTCACACACACACACACACACACACACACACACACACTTGACTGAAGTGTGTCTTCCATTACATGCTGATTAGAGAAGCAGGACTGAGAATGGGGGGCTGTGACCTGATGTGATGGGGGAACATCTGTACTGTGCTAGCGATGACAGCAAGGGCTCCCTGTGTGCGTGTGCGTGTGTGTGTGTGTGTGTGTGTGTGTGTGCCTGTGCGTGTTTTGAGTTAGGCTAGGGATGACCGCAAGGGCTCCTTGTGTGAGCGTGTGTGTGTGTGTGTGTGTGTGTGTGTGTGCTGTCCACGCCTACTGACAACATAGGCAGGGATCTGTTTAATTCATCTTAGAGATCCTAGAAAGTTTGTGTTTTGCTTTAATTGTCCTATACCACAGGAGTCTATGGCATAATTATATTTATTTTTTATAAATACATATTTATTTTTTTTCTTCTCGAGATTTGATTCTTCTTGTTTTTGTTTAATGGTTTAACTTAGTAATAAAAATGATTGACATATTACTTTTATTTGCATGCTTATCAGCAAAGATACTTCAAGCTCCCGAAAAGCAAACACTATTTTTTTTACTCCTGAGAACCTCAGTCTATTGTGTTTTATGTTATTGTCTTTATTTTATGTATGACTTATTTGGTACAGGCTTAGTGTTCTTAGTTTGTTCCTGGAGGTGTGGACTCTGCTGAAGTTTAAAACAAGTCTCTGCCTTTACCCAATCGCTAACGCCTGGTTGTCACGTATACAATTAGCCTACCTATGCACTACAATTCAAATGTAGCACACAAGGTCAACGTCACCGCTAACGAACACACCCTCTGTTCGCTGATTGGATCGGCCCTGCTGGGGCCAACTAAATGACCCTCAAGAGATTCCAGTTCAGACCCCCTGTACAAAATGAAATGAAGTACGAGGGGCGGATTTACCAGACTAAGTGTTCTTGCCTGTAAGCATTAAAAGTAAATATTTTAAATGAAGCCTTAAAATGAGCTGTATGTACAAAGTACAAATCTCTAAAATGGCTGTGGGGGGGGAGGGGTATTGGAAAGTAACCACAGGCTTTAAACTTTCATGACATGAAAATATTCACTGAGAATATTTGCTCCTGTCTGAGACCATCTGTCTCTGTACACCAGCAACTCACCGAGCTGTCTGACTCTTCTATCCAGACCATTTACCAGCTACTGGGAATCCACCCCCCCCCCCCCCTTCTGTCTTTCTCTCTCTCTATTTCACTCTTTCTGTCTATCTGTATATCTCTCCCTTAGGCTACTTTCTCTACTGATATTTATAGACTCCAGTCAACATCACTGATATTTATAGACCCCAGTCAACATCACTGATATTTATAGACCCCAGTCAACATCACTGATATTTATAGACCCCAGTCAACATCACTGATATCTAACAAGCTAGTCAACATCACTGATATCTAACAAGCTAGTCATCATCACTGATATTTAACGAGCTAGTCAACATCACTGATATTTAACGAGATAGTCATCATCACTGATATTTAACGAGATAGTCATCATCACTGTTATTCAATGAGCTAGTCATCATCACTGTTATTCAATGAGCTAGTCATCATCACTGATATTTAACGAGATAGTCATCATCACTGATATTCAATGAGCTATTCAACATCACTGATATTTAACGAGCTAGTCAACATCACTGATATTTAACGAGCTAGTCAACATCACTGATATTTAAAGGTGTACTTCCATTGTGTTTTCATTAATTTTGCGGTGTTCTCTAGTATTAATAATTGCCCTGTGCGCTGGTTTTGATGAAAAAAATGTTCTAGTGCTTCTGTTTCAGGCTGTTTTAGTTTGGTGGAGGGGGTGGGGCCGGGAGAACGATACGATTTCGCCAGAGGCGTGACACGCTCCCTGCAGCTTCCTTTGCCCCACAGTCAACTTGATAGCAGAGTAAGGTAAAGGGGAAAAGTCAACTTGACAGCGCTAAAACTGCACACAGAATGTCTTCGGAGATACAGCCTTATGTGTTTGATCCTGAATCTGAAGAGGAAGGAGAGATGGCACAAGCACAGTCGCTTCCTGACCGTTTGTCAATGAACATTTCAAAATGGTAATATTTGCATAACACAACAGTGCAAGTGCCCGGCTAAATGCAGTTCAGTCATTCAACTAGCCTGCTAATCTTATGCGAGTCAGTCACAGGCTAACATCATTTAAAGCCCATTTGGTCAGTTTCTCTTATATGCATTTGCACGTCTACGTCACGCTGCAGGCCCTTTTCGCATTGGGTC
>CM050200.1:2410709-2418209 GCA_027475355.1 Coilia nasus
TTTTACAATACGTTCGATGTATTTCATAACTAAATTTCATCAACCTTTTATTGAGTCTTTCTGACAGAGCTAACCAACTTGTACAGTGTCATGCAGGCCCAACGAGCCCTAAAACCTGAAGCTCTCTTCTATCGGCCCGGTAGTGCAAGCAAGTCTGTTTCTCTTGCTGTTCCATTTCAAATGAGACTTTACGCAGTGAAAATAGTCACATTTTAGCTCCTGTAGACCTTTGGTTTGAGCAAGTAAACTTTTATAACGTTTATTTTTAAACTGATTTCCCATCATGTTCTGAGCACCCGGACGATGATAGACTTGCTTACTCTACCCCTCTCTTGTATACTCTACCCCTCTAATGCTTACTCTACCCCTCTAATGCTTGCTTACGCTACCCCTCTAATGCTTACTCTACCCCTCTCTTGCTTACGCTACCCCTCTAATGCTTACTCTACCCCTCTAATGCTTGCTTACGCTACCCCTCTAATGCGTACTCTACGCCTCTCTTGCTTACTCTACCCCTCTCTCGCTTACTCTACCCCTCTAATGTTTACTCTACCCCTCTAATGTTTACTCTACCCCTCTAATGTTTACTCTACCCCTCTAATGTTTACTCTACCCCTCTCTCGCTTACTCTACCCCTCTAATGTTTACTCTACCCCTCTAATGTTTACTCTACCCCTCTAATGTTTACTCTACCCCTCTAATGTTTACTCTACCCCTCTAATGCTTACTCTACCCCTCTAATGCTTACTCTACCCCTCTAATGCTTACTCTACCCCTCTCTCGCTTACTCTACCCCTCTAATGCTTACTCTACCCCTCTAATGTTTACTCTACCCCTCTAATGTTTACTCTACCCCTCTAATGCTTACTCTACTCCTCTCTTGCTTACTCTACCCCTCTCTTGCTTACTCTACCCTTCTAATGTTTACTCTACCCCTCTAATGCTTACTCTACCCCTCTAATGCTTACTCTACCCCTCTAATGCTTACTCTACCCCTCTCTCGCTTACTCTACCCCTCTAATGCTTACTCTACCCCTCTAATGTTTACTCTACCCCTCTAATGTTTACTCTACCCCTCTAATGTTTACTCTACCCCTCTCTTGCTTACTCTACCCCTCTAATGTTTACTCTACCCCTCTAATGTTTACTCTACCCCTCTAATGCTTACTCTACCCCTCTCTTGTATACTCTACCCCTCTAATGCTTACTCTACCCCTCTAATGTTTACTCTACCCCTCTAATGTTTACTCTACCCCTCTCTTGCTTACTCTACCCCTCTAATGTTTACTCTACCCCTCTAATGTTTACTCTACCCCTCTAATGCTTACTCTACCCCTCTCTTGTATACTCTACCCCTCTAATGCTTACTCTACCCCTCTAATGCTTACTCTACCCCTCTCTCGCTTACTCTACCCCTCTCTTGCTTACTCTACCCCTCTAATGTTTACTCTACCCCTCTCTCGCTTACTCTACCCCTCTAATGTTTACTCTACCCCTCTAATGCTTACTCTACCCCTCTAATGTTTACTCTACCCCTCTAATGTTTACTCTACCCCTCTAATGTTTACTCTACCCCTCTAATGTTTACTCTACCCCTCTAATGTTTACTCTACCCCTCTCTTGCTTACTCTACCCCTCTAATGTTTACTCTACCCCTCTAATGTTTACTCTACCCCTCTAATGTTTACTCTACCCCTCTAATGCTTACTCTACCCCTCTAATGTTTACTCTACCCCTCTAATGTTTACTCTACCCCTCTCTCGCTTACTCTACCCCTCTCTTGCTTACTCTACCCCTCTAATGTTTACTCTACCCCTCTCTTGCTTACTCTACCCCTCTAATGTTTACTCTACCCCTCTAATGCTTACTCTACCCCTCTCTTGTATACTCTACCCCTCTAATGCTTACTCTACCCCTCTAATGTTTACTCTACCCCTCTCTTGCTTACTCTACCCCTCTAATGTTTACTCTACCCCTCTAATGCTTACTCTACCCCTCTCTCGCTTACTCTACCCCTCTCTTGCTTACTCTACCCCTCTAATGTTTACTCTACCCCTCTAATGTTTACTCTACCCCTCTCTCGCTTACTCTACCCCTCTAATGTTTACTCTACCCCTCTAATGCTTACTCTACTCCTCTAATGTTTACTCTACCCCTCTAATGCTTACTCTACCCCTCTAATGTTTACTCTACCCCTCTAATGTTTACTCTACCCCTCTAATGTTTACTCTACCCCTCTAATGTTTACTCTACCCCTCTAATGTTTACTCTACCCCTCTCTTGCTTACTCTACCCCTCTAATGTTTACTCTACCCCTCTCTCGCTTACTCTACCCCTCTAATGTTTACTCTACCCCTCTAATGCTTACTCTACTCCTCTAATGTTTACTCTACCCCTCTAATGCTTACTCTACCCCTCTAATGTTTACTCTACCCCTCTAATGTTTACTCTACCCCTCTAATGTTTACTCTACCCCTCTAATGTTTACTCTACCCCTCTAATGTTTACTCTACCCCTCTAATGTTTACTCTACCCCTCTCTTGCTTACTCTACCCCTCTAATGTTTACTCTACCCCTCTCTCGCTTACTCTACCCCTCTAATGTTTACTCTACCCCTCTAATGCTTACTCTACCCCTCTAATGTTTACTCTACCCCTCTAATGTTTACTCTACCCCTCTCTTGCTTACTCTACCCCTCTAATGTTTACTCTACCCCTCTAATGTTTACTCTACCCCTCTCTCGCTTACTCTACCCCTCTAATGTTTACTCTACCCCTCTAATGCTTACTCTACCCCTCTAATGCTTACTCTACCCCTCTAATGCTTACTCTACCCCTCTAATGCTTACTCTACCCCTCTCTCGCTTACTCTACCCCTCTAATGCTTACTCTACCCCTCTAATGTTTACTCTACCCCTCTAATGTTTACTCTACCCCTCTAATGTTTACTCTACCCCTCTAATGTTTACTCTACCCCTGAGTGCTTACTCTACCCCTCTAATGTTTACTCTACCCCTCTCATGTTTACTCTACCCCTCTCTTGCTTACTCTACCCCTCTAATGCTTACTCTACCCCTCTAATGCTTACTCTACCCCTCTAATGCTTACTCTACCCCTCTAATGCTTACTCTACCCCTCTAATGTTTACTCTACCCCTCTAATGTTTACTCTACCCCTCTCTTGCTTACTCTACCCCTCTAATGTTTACTCTACCCCTCTAATGCTTACTCTACCCCTCTCTTGTATACTCTACCCCTCTAATGCTTACTCTACCCCTCTAATGCTTACTCTACCCCTCTAATGCTTACTCTACCCCTCTAATGCTTACTCTACCCCTCTAATGTTTACTCTACCCCTCTAATGTTTACTCTACCCCTCTCTTGTATACTCTACCCCTCTAATGCTTACTCTACCCCTCTAATGCTTACTCTACCCCTCTAATGTTTACTCTACCCCTCTCTTGCTTACTCTACCCCTCTAATGTTTACTCTACCCCTCTAATGCTTACTCTACCCCTCTCTCGCTTACTCTACCCCTCTCTTGCTTACTCTACCCCTCTAATGTTTACTCTACCCCTCTCTCGCTTACTCTACCCCTCTAATGTTTACTCTACCCCTCTAATGTTTACTCTACCCCTCTAATGCTTACTCTACCCCTCTAATGTTTACTCTACCCCTCTAATGTTTACTCTACCCCTCTAATGTTTACTCTACCCCTCTCTCGCTTACTCTACCCCTCTAATGTTTACTCTACCCCTCTAATGTTTACTCTACCCCTCTAATGTTTACTCTACCCCTCTAATGTTTACTCTACCCCTCTAATGCTTACTCTACCCCTCTAATGTTTACTCTACCCCTCTAATGTTTACTCTACCCCTCTAATGTTTACTCTACCCCTCTCTCGCTTACTCTACCCCTCTCTTGCTTACTCTACCCCTCTAATGTTTACTCTACCCCTCTAATGTTTACTCTACCCCTCTAATGTTTACTCTACCCCTCTAATGTTTACTCTACCCCTCTAATGTTTACTCTACCCCTCTAATGCTTACTCTACCCCTCTAATGTTTACTCTACCCCTCTAATGTTTACTCTACCCCTCTAATGTTTACTCTACCCCTCTCTCGCTTACTCTACCCCTCTAATGTTTACTCTACCCCTCTAATGTTTACTCTACCCCTCTAATGTTTACTCTACCCCTCTAATGCTTACTCTACCCCTCTAATGTTTACTCTACCCCTCTAATGTTTACTCTACCCCTCTAATGTTTACTCTACCCCTCTAATGTTTACTCTACCCCTCTAATGTTTACTCTACCCCTCTCTCGCTTACTCTACCCCTCTCTTGCTTACTCTACCCCTCTAATGTTTACTCTACCCCTCTAATGCTTACTCTACCCCTCTAATGTTTACTCTACCCCTCTAATGTTTACTCTACCCCTCTCTCGCTTACTCTACCCCTCTCTTGCTTACTCTACCCCTCTAATGTTTACTCTACCCCTCTAATGTTTACTCTACCCCTCTCTCGCTTACTCTACCCCTCTCTTGCTTACTCTACCCCTCTAATGTTTACTCTACCCCTCTAATGTTTACTCTACCCGTCTCTCGCTTACTCTACCCCTCTCTTGCTTACTCTACCCCTCTAATGTTTACTCTACCCCTCTAATGCTTACTCTACCCCTCTAATGTTTACTCTACCCCTCTAATGTTTACTCTACCCCTCTAATGTTTACTCTACCCCTCTAATGTTTCCTCTACCCCTCTAATGTTTACTCTACCCCTCTAATGTTTACTCTACCCCTCTAATGTTTACTCTACCCCTCTAATGTTTACTCTACCCCTCTAATGCTTACTCTACCCCTCTAATGTTTACTCTACCCCTCTAATGTTTACTCTACCCCTCTAATGCTTACTCTACCCCTCTCTCGCTTACTCTACCCCTCTAATGTTTACTCTACCCCTCTAATGCTTACTCTACCCCTCTCTCGCTTACTCTACCCCTCTAATGTTTACTCTACCCCTCTAATGTTTACTCTACCCCTCTAATGTTTACTCTACCCCTCTAATGTTTACTCTACCCCTCTCTCGCTTACTCTACCCCTCTCTTGCTTACTCTACCCCTCTAATGTTTACTCTACCCCTCTAATGTTTACTCTACCCCTCTCTCGCTTACTCTACCCCTCTCTTGCTTACTCTACCCCTCTAATGTTTACTCTACCCCTCTAATGTTTACTCTACCCGTCTCTCGCTTACTCTACCCCTCTCTTGCTTACTCTACCCCTCTAATGTTTACTCTACCCCTCTAATGCTTACTCTACCCCTCTAATGTTTACTCTACCCCTCTAATGTTTACTCTACCCCTCTAATGTTTACTCTACCCCTCTAATGTTTCCTCTACCCCTCTAATGTTTACTCTACCCCTCTAATGTTTACTCTACCCCTCTAATGTTTACTCTACCCCTCTAATGTTTACTCTACCCCTCTAATGCTTACTCTACCCCTCTAATGTTTACTCTACCCCTCTAATGTTTACTCTACCCCTCTAATGCTTACTCTACCCCTCTCTCGCTTACTCTACCCCTCTAATGTTTACTCTACCCCTCTAATGCTTACTCTACCCCTCTCTCGCTTACTCTACCCCTCTAATGTTTACTCTACCCCTCTAATGTTTACTCTACCCCTCTAATGTTTACTCTACCCCTCTAATGTTTACTCTACCCCTCTAATGTTTACTCTACCCCTCTCTTGTATCAGGGGCACCACCAGGAGGAGGAGTGGGTATGTGTGACTTTGGGCTGTAGATGTGTGTATGCGTGTCTGTCACTGGTCATGGTGACGGATGTGGCCTTACCTCACAGGGCACTCGGTTGGGCACCACCAGTAGGGGGGCTTTGGCTGCGGGCGCCCCCCCAGCAGAGAGCCTCTTCTCCAGCCTCGCCTCAGAGCCAGCAGAGAGCCTCTTTTCCAGCTTGGCCTCAGAGCCAGCAGAGAGCCTCTTTTCCAGCTTCGCTTCAGGGCCAGACGCCCTGCGGGATACAGGCTCCATGGATGCAGACTGCGCACCTGTCAGACACCAAGGGGTGGAATGAGGTGACATTCTGAGACTGACAGTGCTGCTCTACAAAGCCAAAAGGCAGTACCTATATTTTGTCAAAACTGAGTTCAGACTGGAAATTGACTTTATAACACCTATTTTCTCTTGTGACTAAATTTCTTGCTTCTTCCTATGAAGAAAGTATGTAAAAGCATCAGCACTATTATACCTATTATAATTCTCAGTTTCAGTGTTCGTGTAGTTACAGCACTTTGCCTTTGTAGGGCAGTTCAGTTCCCTCCAGTTCAGCCCAATTCAGTCCAGCTCAGTTCGGTTATTTTACTTCAGTCAAATTGGATTCAGTTTAGTTCAAGTGATGTCACTTCAGTTCAATTCATTTCAGTTTACTTCAGTTCAAGTTTATTTGAGTCAGTTCGATTCAGTTTTGTTCATATGAAACACCATAGCAACACCACAGCAAGCTTAGACCATAGCAAAACCACAGCGGGCTTAGACCATAGCAACACCACAGTGGCACTACACCATAGCAACACTACAGCGGGCTTAGACCATAGCAACACCACAGCAGGCTTAGACCATAGCAACACCACAGTGAGCTTACACCATAGCAACACCACAGCAGGCTTAGACCATAGCAACACCACAGTGAGCTTACACCATAGCAACACCACAGCGGCACTACACCATAGCAACACCACAGCGGCACTACACCATAGCAACACTACAGCGGGCTTAGACCATAGCAACACCACAGCAGGCTTAGACCATAGCAACACCACAGCGGGCTTAGACCATAGCAACACCACAGTGAGCTTACACCATAGCAACACCACAATGGCCTTACACCATATCAACACCACAGCAGGCTTAGACCATAGCAACACCACAGTGAGCTTACACCATAGCAACACCACAGCAGGCTTAGATCATAGCAACACCACAGTGGGCTTAAACCACAGCAACACCACAGTGGGCTTAGACCATAGCAACACCATAAGCCCCTTTCACACTGCAAGACACAGGGTGGCGACACGGTACGACACTCTAATTTAACCCTGGACGGCAGTGTGGAAGCACGCCGTGTTTTTGACCCCTCTTCTGAAAAGGTGGGTTGAGAAGGCGTAGCCCAGTGGCACTGTAACATTAGGCCACGCATATTGCTGGGCTTGTATAATTACTGTACGTGAATGACCCATGCATCGGTGGTAAATACATCTGTTGATGCCAAGCGCATCCATCAAAATATAAGCAGAGAATACATTTGATGCTGAATTACCGTAGCTATTTGTACACGGTACCATCAACATATGGTAAACTATAGCGCTATCATCAAATAATTTACTCTATCCACACATTTTCACCCATGAGAAAAAACCCACAACACTTAGGATGCACTAAGCGAAAGGGGTCTTTGCGGGGATATTTGCAATCACATATTTCGGGATATTTAC
>CM050200.1:2425709-2428209 GCA_027475355.1 Coilia nasus
TCCAGATTCTTTTGATGTTGTGTGATTTGGTTCCCTGGCTTACCTGCTTATGTTTCCAGAAGATATTTACACAGACAACATTACAGGGACATTTTATTCTTCTCTACTTAACAGTTCTCCTTTTTAAAGTTATTGCTTCTGAGCAAAATGTTCTGTTTTTTAGAATCCAGAACTTTAGAGTTGAAGAACAGTAAGCTAGACGAACACTCTCGCCAAACAAGGTGAAACCCAGAGCGGCTGTCTATTTGCATGACAGTCTGTATCCCCACAGACACACACACTGACACGGAGAACGAGAGATAAAGAGACATAAGGAACGACATGAAGAAGAAATGAGGAGAAAAGAAAGAGGACAAAAAGAGAGGACTGACCTGTGCTGCTCATGTTTCTCTGTGCCGGCGAAGGTCAGTGTGTGTGTGTGTGTGTGTGTGTGCGTGAGGCGGAGCAATGATGAACGTTTATGGGTGAGGAAACTTCCTCATGGCACAGAGATATGACTCAGTGACATCTCATTCACACACACACACACACACACACACACACACACACACACGTACACCTGCACACACACACACACCTGCAGAGGCGTGAGCAGGAAACAGGCGTGGTCTGTGTGTGCCTGTTTGTTTGTCTGCTGGCTGTTTTGCCTATTTCCACTCCAATGTCCTTCCTTGGTCCTGAAAGCCTTTGTGAGTGATCCAACCATGTGCTGTTTATATGCACACACACACACACAAACACAACACACACACACACACACACACATATTACATCTGAAATGTATTTAGATCCTGTTTACACGTTTGCTTTGTTATTGTGGAGGTGCTACCTTTGTATGTGTGTGTGTGTGTGTGTGTGTGTGTCCACAAAAAAACAATAAACCTGTGACCCCCTGCCCCCAAAACAAAACCCCATAATCAGCTGCCCAAAATGCACCCCCCCTCCAACAAGCACCGCCGTCCCCCCACACCCCCACGCTGTGAGTGCAATAATGAGCGTGTGTGTGTGTGTGTGTGCGTGTGCGTGCGTGTGTGCGCGCGTGTGTGTGTGTTTGGGTTGGACTGCAGTAATGGATTCAGTCCAGGTGCGTCCTCTTTAGGTGTATATAAAAGGATGGCTCATTACTGGAAGCACTTAGAACAGCCTAGAACAATACACACACGCATACAGCTAATGTTAATGCAATATGTCATGCAAGGGGTGAGATTACACCCTTTTGATGTATCCGCTGGTGAATGCACACACACACAAACACACACACACGCGCACACACTGTGAGACTGTTTTTGCGTCTATGCATCTAGCTTGTTGTCATTGTTATTGTGTATGCACACTAGAATGTATTGATGAGGTATTATATTGTTACCATATGTAATTGCACAAATGATTTCAAGCTGCAGTTGTAAGGGGGCAGTGCAATACAGTAGATGCCTGGGCTGTGTGTGTGTGTGTGTGTGTGTGTGTGTGTGTGTGTGTGTGTGTGTGTGTGTGTTCTACTGCTCTCACTACTTGCCAAAGCACCCAGCTGAAACAGTGTCTTTGAACTGTTGACAGCCATTACTAATACTACTGTGTGTGTGTGTGCGCGTGTGTGAACCGTTGACAGGCATTACTAAACAAGCCACAGTACTTGAGGAGTGGATCTGACACGTCGAAGAAAAAACCTCCACACACTTCATGTCATGTTCAACCTGTGTGTGTGTGTGTGTGTCTGTGTCTGTGTCTGTGTGTGTGTACGCGCGCATATGCAAACACTCCACGTGCAACCTGATGCATACCGGTGTGTGTATGTGTGTGTCTGTGTGCACAAATGTGCAGACACTCAACGTTCAACCTGATGCATAGCGCTCTAGTTAGGATGGCAGAGGGCACGCTGGAGTATGTGTGTGTGTGTGTGTGTGTGTGTGTGTGTGTGTGTGTGTGTGTTGGAAAAGGAGCTCTGGTCTTGACAGGTGTGTAAGGTGCTGTTACGCTTGCTGGTTCAGGCACGAGCCAATTAGACAGACGGAAAAAAGCCCCCGTCAAACCGTACGTAGCCTCAACGCTCTCATTTTCCATCCTTAACACACACACACACACACACTCACACACACACACACCGGCCCCAGACATGTCCACTGGGATAAGGAACCAAACGGGACCCAGAAACTGGAACCAAGCGATGTAATACTTTAACCCACCCACCTCTCCTCATTAGGCACTCTTCTGCACACACACACACACACACACACACACACACACACACACACACACACACACACACAGAGCTCATGTAATACTTTAACCCACCGACCTCTCCTCATTAGGCACTCTTCTGCACACACACACACACACACACACACACACACACACACACACACAGAGCTCATGTAATACTTTAACCCACCGACCTCAGCTCATTAGGCACTCTTCTGCACACACACACACACACACACACACACACACAGAGATCATGTAATACTTCACCCAACTGACCTCTCCTCATTAGGCATTCTTCTGC
>CM050200.1:2438209-2443209 GCA_027475355.1 Coilia nasus
CTGACCGAGGGCTACACACACACACACACACACACACACACACACATACACACATATGTGGACACACACACATACATACACACATATGCGGACACACACACAAACACACACACACTTAAGAGAGAGAGAGCGTGCGGGAGAAAAAGAGAACATCTGGTGTGTGTGTGTGTGGCGGAAGCTGCTTTATGAGGGCTGAGTGTTTGACAAGTGGTGTGTGTGTCAGCCAGTGTGATGGCTTTAGTGGTCAGCGATAGGGCTGCCCTATCAGTGTGTGTGTGTGTGTGTGTGTGTGTGTGATGGCTTTAGTGGCCTTAGTGACAACACGGCTCTCCCCAGCGATAGGGCTGCGCTATCAGTGTGTGTGTGTGTGTGTGTGTGTGATGGCTTTAGTGGCCTTAGTGACGACACGGTTCTCCCCAGCGATAGGGCTGCGCTATCAGTGTGTCCTCAGCTTCGCTGTGTGTGTGTGTATTTGTGTGTGTGTGTGTCCGTCCTGAGCTCCTCTATGTGTGTGTCCTCTGTGTCCTTCACACCAGCCGCTGGTACACCGCCAAAGTGTGTGTGTGTTTGTGTATGTGTGTGTGCTTGCTTGTGTGTGCATTTGTTTGTGTGTGTGTGTTCGCGTGTGTGTGTGTGTGTGTGCCTGCCTTTTTATGTGTGAATATGTGCCTTTTCACATGTGTGTGTGTGTGTGTGTATGTATGTGTGTGCGTGTGGCTGTAATGACTGTGTGTGTGTGTGTGTGTGTGGCTGTAATGAGTGTGTGTGTGTGTGTGTGTATTTGTGTGTGTGGCTGTAATGTGTGTGTGTGTGTGTGTGTGTTTGTGTGCATGTGGCTGTAATGAGTGTGTGTGTGTGTGTGTGTATGTGTGTGCGTGTGGCTGTAATGACTGTGTGTGTGTGTGTGTGTGTGTGTGGCTGTAATGAGTGTGTGTGTGTGTGTGTGTGTGTGTGTCTGTAATCCAACAGTTGCTGATAGCAAGTGAGCAGAGTGTGCCACAGACGCAAGATAAGAGTGCTCAGGCATAACACTCTCTGCCCTGCCAATGTCACTGTCATGAACTGAGCTATGCTATACTATGCTATGCTATGCTATGCTATGCTGCATTGTGCTGTGCTGTGCTGTGCTGTGCTTTGCTGTGCTGTGCTGTGCTGTGCTGTGCTTTGCTGTGCTGTGCTGTGCTGTTCTGTGCTGTACTGTGCTGTACTGGGCTGTGCTGTGCTGTCTCTCCTGCTATCAGTCAAGCAGGGAAGACCTGACTGTCCTCCCGTTCCTCAGCCAAATGCTCATGAGGAGACTCGCTGGACTGCCAAGCCTTCGCCTGATGGACAACCATTTAACTTGGGGATCAATACGCCTCAATATGCCTTTAAAGCCTGCCCTTTGTTCTACACACACACACACACACAG
Source organism: Coilia nasus (assembly GCA_027475355.1). Classification (NCBI taxonomy): domain Eukaryota; kingdom Metazoa; phylum Chordata; class Actinopteri; order Clupeiformes; family Engraulidae; genus Coilia; species Coilia nasus. Next base: position 2,439,621 of record CM050200.1, read on the forward strand.
TCTCTGTCTACACACACACACACACACACACACACACACACACTCACACACAAACACAGTGGGATGAGTGTACAGTGTGACTCAGATCTGAGTCTGAACACAGATGCACACACATGATGCAGGCACACACACACGCACACACACACACACGCACTCTCTCTACTGCTTCAATATGCCTTTAAAGCCTGCCTCTATTCTATTCCCACACACACACACACTGTGTACACACACACACACGCACACACCACACACACACACTCTACTGCTTCAGTATGCCTTTAAAGCCTGCCTCTATTCTATTCCCACACACACACACACTGTGTACACATACACACACACACACACACACACACACATACACTCTACTGTCTCAATATGCCTTTAAAGCCTGCCTCTATTCTACCCCCCCCCCCCCCCCCCCCCCACACACACACACACACACACACACTAACACAGTGGGATGAGTGTACAGTCTGACTCAGATCTGAGTCTGAACACAGATGCACACACACACGCACACACACACAGACACACACACACACGCATATGATGTGAGTCTAAATATTTGCCATCAGCGGTCTCATATCTGCCTAAGAAATCTCTCAAATGTTTCCTGCTTAATGGGCTGCTGCGGGCTAAGACATTTCACTTTCACAGCACACACTGATATAAAGATACAGTGTGTGTATGCGTGTATGTGTGTGTGTGTGTGTGTGTGTGTGTGTGTGCGTGTATGTGTGTGCGTGTGTGTGTGCGTGTGTGTGTGTGCGTGTATGTGTGTGTGAGTGTAGGTGTGTGTGTGTGTGAGTGAGGGTGTGTGTGTGTGCATGCGTGTGTGTGTGTGTGTGTGTGAGTGAGGGTGTGTGTGTGTGTGTGTGAGTGAGTGAGGGTGTGTGTGTGTGTGTGTGCATGCGTGTGTGTGTGTTTGTGTGTGTGTGTGTGTCTGTGTTTTACAAACTCATTTGTAGTTGCAGTTACCCTGAACTTTTAAGAGAGACAAGCACATACACTAAAACACACACCTCACACACAGCCTTCCCTGCCTCACACTGCACACACACACACAAACACACACACACACACACACACACACACACACACACACCTCACACACAGCCTTCCCTGCCTCACACTGCACACACACACACACAAACACACACACACACACACACACACCTCACACACAGCCTTCCCTGCCTCACACTGCACACACACACACACTGCACACACACACACACACACACACAAAGCCAAGTGGAGTTGTGGTAGGGCGATGGTTTTTAGAAAGTGTTTAGTAAGACCCATAGATCACACACATAACCACTTGTACACACATACGTCATACCACAAACCATTTATCACACACACACATACACACACACACACACACACACACACAACACATACACACACACACCACAAATCATACATTAGACACACTCTCGCTCTCTCACACACACACACACACACACACATGCATGCACACACACACTCACAAATCACAAACCATACATCGTGCCCATGACTCTCTCTTATCCCTCCCTCTCTCACACACATACACTCACACACACATTATTCTCTCTCTCTCTCTCTCTCTTTCCCTCTCTCTCTCTCTCTCTCTCTGTCTCTCTCACACACACACAGACACTTTTTCTCTCTGTCTCTATCCCTCCCACCCACCCACACACACACACACATACACACACGCACAAACACACACACACACAGACACACACACATACACACACACACTAACACAGACACTCACACAGACACACACACTCACACAGACACACACACACACTCACACACACAGCTAGTGTAAGAGCAGCCAGGCTGTGATATGGTGTGATGAATGCAGCTCTAGCTGTCGCCATCCTCTGATATTGATGCAGCTTAGTCTGCACTCTCTCTGTCTCCATCCCTACACACACACACACACACACAAGCACACACATATACACACACACACACAAGCCAGACTACTTTAGAACTGCTGTTGGCACACATGCACACACGCGCACACACAGACACACACACACACAAGCACGCGCTACTTGGAACTGCTTTTGGCACACATGCACACACACACACACACACACACACATATCAGAGCTCCTGTCCTGCAATCCAGCATACCTGCGTGACGAGCACAGATACAGTGTTTGGAGGCTCCTTGCTAGTGCTGTCTGTAAAAGCCTCCTGATGTCCTGGTGTCCTGATGTCCTGATGTCCTAGTGTCCTGGTGTCCTGGTGTCCTGATGTCCTGATGTCCTGATGTCCTGATGTCCTGGTGTTCTGGTGTCCTGATGTCCTGATGTCCTGATGTGCTTCCTTGAAATCCTGGGCGACGTCCTGCATCCTGCAGCCTGCACCCTGCCAGGGCCGTGTGTGGTTGTAGGGCAGATACAGCATCTGCTTGAAGGATGTTTTTCTGTATGTTTACTTTGACTTGTTTACTTCTGTATGTTAACAGTTTGATAGTACTTTTCACTTTTTTCAGATAATGGAATTTCTGTGAGCATGGTGAGCTGAATTGGGACACAAAATTCAGCTAAAATGGGACATTTTTCATATAGGAAAATCAATATGCCTCTAAGCCACCAACCTCCAAAGGTACTGAGATCCGTGAAATCATGTGCAATTGCTTTCTGTAGCCACAGTGTCACATTCCAGATATCTAGAACATGTTTTCTTCAGTTACTAAATGAAAAAGAAAGATGTGCTTGGTAGCATGTAGCCAATAGCATATGATACGCATTAGCATGTAGGTAATTACACATTCATTTTAAACAGCCAATGGCATACCATATCCATTAGCCTGTGACGCCTTCATTTTAAATAGCCAATAGCATACTATATCCATTAGCATGTAGGTAATTACACATTGATTTTAAATAGCCTTTGCGATTGTCCTATTTTACCTGAACATTTTCTCAGACCTACGTATGGTGCCTTATGCTCTTTAAAGGTTAAAAGCTTGTAAAGTGTTAAACTTTGCAAAAAATATTTTCTGTAGAGGAATGTAACATGGACTCATATGAAGTTATAAAATGAATACTTTTGACTGTCTTTAGAACTTGAGGTGTTTTTCTTCTTCTACCAAGAAGTGTCCCAATTTATCTGACTTCATCCTGCTATTAATTACGAAATTGTTAACTGGCCGTTAATTCTTATGCCACTAGGTAGTATGTTAGTGTTGTTATTACACTATTATATGTCATTATTATCATAGCATTATAGTATTGATGATGGTGGTGATGATGATGGTTATAATGATGATGATTGTTATTATTATTATTATTATTATTATTATTATTGTTGTTGTTGTTGTTGTTGTTATTATCAATATCATTACAGTTGTTGTCCTTCTGGTTGTTCTTGCTGCTGCGCTTGTTGACATCCTAGATGGCTATATTGGTGCATTATGGAGTTATTGCACAGATGTTAAAGCAGAACATCGTGACATAATGCTGTGACAATGTGACACAATGGCGTTTTTTGTCGCCTATTGAGTTTAGGATTAGTGCACACATGGGCTCATTAAATAGTCTACTTCATGCATTATACTGGCGGCACTGGGGCGCGG